>JACAXG010000040.1:2159825-2200078 GCA_018881555.1 Amblyornis subalaris
TCATTACCGTGGAATGCAGCTGAACAGATAACTCCCTTTTGTTCTTAAGTATCGCCCATCAATTCCCGGCCAGCCCCTCCCCAACTACACAGCCTCCCTGGTACCCCGGGGCGGGGGGGGGAGAAAGGAAACAATTTTTTTAATTACTTTTTTTTTTTTTTTTTCCTAACCCATAACAGGAACCATAGAATAAGGGATAGAAACATACGCTGATTATAGAAGGCGGAAAATAAAGACATACCACTCTAAATACAGCKTATCTTGTTATTACAACTTTTTTCACAGTGCACAAGCGTCCTTACAAAGGACGCTTACCTAGCTTTGATTTTCTTAGATCAATGGTTCTAAAATTTAGGAATGAGGGGCTGACTTCAGTATACAACTCATTTTGGAGTTCTAAGAGAGGCAATTTTCTAAAACTTACATAAAATGCTACTTAGATTTCTCCATGTTTTGGTGTGAGGAGCCAGCATATCTTACTGGTTTGTGTTTAATTAATATTGCTTGCTAACCAAGTCTCATCCTTAAGAGCCTAAATATCAATTTTTCATCTCAACTTCAAGATCCTGTTATATGATATCTTGACTATTGTCCACTGTTGCACTTTAAGCGCAACAGGACATTAAGCACCCTGCAGCCACTCGCTCATGCCCCATCTCCCCCATCCAACCCAGTGATATGGGGAGAAGAATCAAAGTAAAGCTTGTAGATTGAGATAAGAAGAGTCAAATAATTGAAAATAAAGTAAAAATACAGTAATAATGGTAAACGATAACAGTAATGATAATAATAAGGGAAAAMCCAAATGAAGCACACTACAATTGCTCATCACCCACTGACTGATGACAGACCTCCTGCTCCCAAAACCAGATCAGCATCCCTTCTGGGTAACTCTCCCTGGTTTAAATACTGGGCATGATGTTCTATGATTTGGAACGTCCCTTTGTCAGTTCGGGTCACCTGTGTCGGCTCTGCTTCCTCTCAATTTCTTCTGCTACCTCCTCACTGACAGAGCATGAAACAAGGAAAAAGTCCTTGAGTTATGATAAATAGGACTTAGCAAAAAACCAAAATGTCAGTGTGTTATCAACACTTCTCATTCTGAATCCCAAATACAGCATGGTAACAGCTACTGAGAAGAAATGAACTCTATCCTAGCTGAAACCAGGACATAAATAAAGATGCAAACCACAAAATGCAGACATACTTACAAGCATAATAAAAACGTACACAACCATTTAAATTTTAAAAATGCATTTGAATCATGATGCTGACACATTTCTTTCACAATGCCACATCCATGTTTGCATCTCAATTTTGTGATACTTTCTGCAAACATTTGATCACTAATTGCATCTTGAACTCAAATACTCAAAGTATAAGGTTCATTAATCTTGATGACATGGATTTCCCTCTCTCCATGCCTAGGTTCTGAAGTCACTCAAAGTCTTTTTCAGAAATAGAGGTTAAGAATGAGGAATTGCCTGGACGACTACATCAAAGAGTTTAAATCAATAAGTCAGTGTCCAAAGAGAGATCAGGAAGAAGTGGTGTCTCTAAGGGAGCAGTACTGGGATCGATGTTGATTAGTATCTTTATTAATGACATAGAGAGTGGGATTGAGTGCACCCTCAGCAAGTTGATACACTTTTAGGATGGGATGCCATCCAGAGAGACCTTGAAAGACTTGAGGAGCAGGTCCATGTGAACCTCATGACATTCAACAAGACAAAGTGCAAAGATCTACACCTCGATGGAGTAATCCCCARTATCAATAGAGGCTGGGAGGTAAATGAGCAGTCCTACAGAGAAGAATTTGGAGATATTGGTGGATGAAAACTGGGGCACGAGACAGCAATGTGTTCTTGCAGCCCAGAAAGCCAATTGTATCCTGGGCTGCATCAAAAGCAGCGTGGCCAGCAGGGTGAGGAAGGGGACTCTGCACCTTTACTCTGCTCTGGTGAGACCCCGCCTGGGGTGCTACATCCAGCCCTGGGTCCTCAGCACAGGAAAGATGTGGGCTTTAAGCAGGTCCGGAGGAGGACCATGAAGAGAAATGGATCACCTCTCCTATGAAGAAAGGCTGAAAGAAGTGGGGTGAAGTCTGGAAAGAAGACTCCAGGGAGACAGGATTGACACCTTTGAATTCTTAAAGACCACTTATAAGAATGGTGGAGATAATTTTTTATTGAGATCTCTAGTGACGGCACGAGAGGCAAGGGTTTGAATCTGAAAGGGGTTAGGTTTAGATTGGATGTAACAAAAAAACCTTTTATGGAGAGGGTGGTGAGACATTTGGCCGTGTTGCCCAAAGACGTTGTGGATGCTTCCTCCACGGGAGTGTTTAATGCCAGCTTGGTTTAACTGCCATGTCAGAGACGTTGAAATAGATGATCTTTGAATGTCCCTTCCGATGCAAACCATTTTATGATTCTGTGATTCTATTATTCTGACTTTATGAAATAGACTTAGTATGACATTTTAAATAGTAGGACATTCAGGACACCATAAAGGACACTGAGTTTAAGACTGGTGCCAATTTTTGTGATATTGAAACATAGAGAAGCAATTATACTGTGAAGCRTTTTAGCAAAACATATAAAATATACATCGTTATGTGTCTCCTGATGGAATAAGGAGGAAAAAAAATTAAAGAGGGAGGAAGACATTTAACCATAACAATTGCTACTGTTTATTCACAGAATCTTCCTAATAAGTGCTTTTATGTCTCTCAGGTTTACTTATACAAAGTCCACATAACAGGTTTATAATTATGAAAATTATCCTCCCTGGTGTGGTTTCCCATTAGGCATTTTAGGTCCTGAAAATTATGCATATGTCTATTTTCACTTAAGGGCTGTCATCACCACATATCTTTCACAGAGCTGGTCAGCAAGAGTTACCTACACCCATCAAGCATTCTTCATTCTGGGTCTGCTGCCAACAAAGATCATTAACTGAACGATGTATTTAATCTCATAAACATTTTCTATGGTCACAGTTTGCTAATGTTAACTTGCTAGAGACTCTAAAATTGCTATAATTTCTCCTGCATTAAGCAAGTCCTGTTCTATTATCTCTAATTCTGAAAGACTGTACAGATGAATGATAAAAGTCTGAGACTATAAACCAGAACCTTTGAATTTCTCTTGACAGATAAATGCCCTAATTGTTGGTCTAGTCAATCTTGCACATGCTCTTGATCTCTGGCACATTCAATGTATTGTGCTGTCTTGAAGAGTAGAATGGCTTCAAAGGAAGGACATAGAATTAACAGCATCCTTTCACTCTGAATGGAGTCCAGCTAGTGATTTTCAGCACTATCCAGTGAACGGGAAGCTAAGATCTGGATAAAGGAGGGAGCTGTACATGTTTTTTGCTGTATTCAAATATAGTGCTTTAGACTTAGAGGTGCAGAAGATTCCCGGCTTTATATGTCTCCATTTTCCAAAGAAAGTTTTTGGGAAATTCCAGGCTATAAACTTGGAGTGTAAAGGACGCTTTCTGTGGATCAATAATGTTCTGAGGTGTGTGGGAGGGGCATTTATCTGACAACATTTTCATTTTGTTACCTTGACAGGCTCTAGTTTACCTAATTTGGACTAATCTTTATGACACAAACCGGAGATGGCTAGGCATCAAAGCTAGAGAGTGGGCCTGAAAGTTAGACAGCATTGAGCACATTGAGATTTTTACTCCTTTTTAACTAGGGGTTAGATTTGTCGTCACTGGGAGGTATTCACTTAAATGTATTATGTGAGGTTGCCAGATTCGTGTTTCAGCTGTGATTCATGGACAAGATTTTCAAAGTTGTCAGAACTGGTTTGGTGTCAAAAGTCAAAAGCGAGCAGTTTGGGGATCTAGGTTGCTTCAAAAAAATCTCATCTTACCTCAGTACAGTTTACTCTGTGTAAATTTTGGTCATATTCCTGTCAATGTTTACTATTGACTTTATTTAAGCCAGTTCTTCCATCCAGACAATTTTTTCCTTTAAAGTAATCGACCATGACAAATCAGCAGAGGAGAGCTTTGAAGTATTCTCCCAATTACACTTCACACGTTTATTTTGCAATAAGCATGGTTCTGGCTGATATTTTAAACAAGACTACTTTAAATGAGACTTTGAAGCTGCAAAAATCTCTTCTGTATTAATACACCTAATAAATGTAGACTTTGTCTTATGAAGGCAAAAGTTCTACAGGAACATGGTCCATGTGATGGGAAGACATATTTAAGGAGTTATATGCACACAAAGGAAGTTATTTAGACTTTAAAACAACTGAAAAAGTGTAAGAGCCAAGATATTTTTTAATAAATGATGATTTAAGGTGTTTTAAGTAGATGATCATTTAGCCTTCTGACCCTAAAATTAGGATTCAAATAAGATACAATTCACCAGCATAATTGACAGCTAGAGATGTAAGTAGCTCTAAACACCCAATTTTATTTTAGCTCCTGTTTTTAATGCAGTCAAAATTTCCAGTTCAAACCAAAAATTTGCATGATTCTTTATCAAACCTGTCCAATAAAAAATTGTTTCTCAACAAAAACTACCTGACAATTAATTCTTAACACATTTATAATCACATAAAATTTTATTAACCAAACTAGCTCTTTCCAGTCTCAAGAAGTTTACCTCATTCTCAATAGATTTTTCCCAGACTGTCAAGTTTTATTTGACTAAATAGTACCTTGACCACGTGAAGCAATGCTTTGTGTCACTCAAATCTTTGTCTGTAAAGTATTCCTAACTCTTTCATTGTTTATTTGAGCTTTTCAATTGTTAACTCATGTAATGACTACAACAAAAGAAAATACTGTGACTTTAAAGTGAGAACCATCCTCAAAGAAATGTTTGTTCTAGTCCGGTTACATCCAGGTCACTATAAAAGGCCGGATTCCAACAGGACAAATATATATTTGAGAGCTAAACTATAACCAGATTTTGACTTTCTTGTGCCTTTCCATCCTATACCCTTATTCCAAGAACAAAAAGCAAAACCTGTCTAACAAGGTTTTTCCTTCCTTGAACAAGGCCACACAAACTACACCTTGAAAATTAACCCACATCATGCTTGTAGTAAGCAGTGAAATATGAAACATGCACATCTAAGGGAGTTATTCCGGAGCTGTATGTGGAGATGATTTTTACTTGGAATCATATGGACACTTTGGTCAGAGGAAGGCTTGTTCTAATTGGTCTCTTCCCTCTGCAGGGTGTAGACATGTCAGAGGCACCATTTTCAGGGCATTTTACTAGAGCAGAACAAACTTTTGTCTTATATGTATATATATGCCCTGATGCTACACCTTTTCAAACTTTCTTTTTTGACTGATCTTAGTTGTAGTTTTGGATTTTTTGACCATTTAACTTACTTATACACATACATTTATAATCCAATTTTATGTTACTTGCCAGCTTGAACAGTTACCTAGAGACCTTGCTAAAAGCTGGAAGAAACCTGGGTCAAAGAATTTGTTCAATCACTGCAATAGTTTCTTTTCCTATGGAAGAAAAAATATTTTATGTGCTCTTAATTATGTAATAAAAAGTAATGTATGTGTTAAATATTCCTAAAGTGTTTTTTTTAAATCTTCTGAAACTTCATACTATTTTATCTTCTATAAAACTCTTAGTTCTCCTTCAATCTCATTTTCAGCAATTTTTGAATATTCTCTTATTAAAATCATCATTAAAATAAATTTGCCTTATTTCATGCTTATAAAACAAAATGCAAAAATTAATACTTTGATCTATTTAATAAATCTTATCTGTTATATATCTAGGTAGAAAACATTTTTAAATGAAGATCATGGAACAGCTTCATTCTCTATTTTTGTAACAGACTTACATTGATTACTTTGCCAGAATATGTTTTGTCTCAGGTAAGGCTTTGCCTTTTTTAGGGCAAAAATTGAAATACAGACATACTGCAATGTAAGCAACTTTTTCTAAATTTATGAGTAACTATTAATGATAGTGCTTATTTAATTTTCCCCAAATATTATTAACACTTTCTCTTAATAATAAGTGTTCACAGTTTTCAAACTACAAAAAAAGTGAATTAATAAAACAAGTTTGTGTTCTCAACTAGAGTGTAATGAGTAAATAGCATCAAAGAAGAGTATCTTGTGTATCTTATCTAGCTGCGATCTAATATGGAAACAAAAGTTCCAGGCTTCCTCTACTCTCTTCATCAATAATTCCAAACAGAAACCAGCAAAAGACAGAGTGTTGTTCATGACTAGAGAAGAAAGGTGAGGGGAGCAATAGATAATACTGAAGTGTCTATTTTATATACTTTGATTTAAATTATGACTGACAGGCTATCATACGAAAAACAAAAAGAGCCCTATCATGATATGATGGAAAATTTCTAATTACAATTTCTTGGAGGAATCTAATCCACCAACAATGTCTAAATGTACATGGGATAAGTCGCCATGTACCTTCAAGTAATAGCCTGTGGCTCTGAGGTCCCGTGGTGAGAATTTAGAAAAAATCAAGAATCTTGTCTATGTGTGTTTCATTTGCTCAAACCCGGGATCATAGATGTGGCAGCAAATGGTGTTTTGTATTCAGAAGAATTCCACATTTTCTCAGATGCAAGGTAAAAATCTCTTTGTGTCTCTGCTTGGCTACGTAGCATGGTTAGCATGCAGGAACAGAACAAGGAATGGCTAAAGGAAGAGCATGACTGAAGTATGTGTAGGAAACTACAGGCAGAAGTAACTCATACCATAACAGCAGTTTGGCTCAAACTGGGCTTTTCTACCCAGCAAGAACTGACAATCTTAAAATTTAAGTGAAATTTAATAAATTCATAATTATATGAGGAATTAGGTAGTATTGCCCTGTTTATTTATCTTTTTTGATTTTTCTCCTCTTAATGAAAATATTAGCTTTTAAGTTAACTAAAGAATTCTGAAAAAGGCTAAAAGCTGTCCATTGAGTGCTGGAAAATTCAGGTTAACTGTTCTGGATTTCTGATGTCAGACTTGAGCTAGTCTGTTAGCAGTGACACCTTCAAATGTGAACCTGGCTTTTATTGCTGCTAGTCATAACCTTGGGAAAATTTTGATATCTTCATAAAGTCTTTCTGGGGCATATACCCAATTATTATAACACTAAATAATATAAATCCTATCTCTTTTGTAGACTGCCCCCTGACAGCCAACTCAACACTTGGCAGAGCTCTGTCTTCTAAAAGCAAACGTCAGCTACAAAATTCATATCCTCAGATAACTAATTGAAGTACCTATGCTTGAAACCCAGCCAAAGCTGGTTTCTTCTTATATCCTAAGAAGATAGTTGGGCACCTTCACAGACAATTGGACTTCATATTCATTTGCTGTTTACCATCTGTACAACAGCCCTAAAAAGAAGTTATAAAGGTGGTCTTCTAAGAGGTGTATGATTGCAGTGGTTCCTATCTGACCCATGGAATAAAAATCCACCAATATTAAGAAATACCTAAACAGTTGGTGGCATTGATGAAAATAAGTGATTATTGGTCAATTATTGGGGGGAAAAACCCATATATTATTCCCCTATTCTTTTGCTTTTCCCTCAGCATCAGCTTTTGACCATTGTCAAGGAGAGGATACTGGGCAGAAAGGWCTGTTGATGTGACACACACACACACACATTCTTTAATCTCAGGAAAGCTACAGGAATGGAACATTTTGGGTCTTTTGAAAAGGATCTGCACTGGAGACTTTTTGACAAAGTACCACCACATATTATGGTATCAGGTACAGATTCCTGTGTGAGAAGTTTATCTTCCAGGATCAAAGCCTAGTTTTACAATTATGCTGATGAAGGTATGATTTATACTCCCCACACTTCAAATTACCTTCCTTTACTGCTTTTACTTCCTTCAAGGCACTCAGAACTTAAATAGATCTTGTCAGCCTACCATCTGCTTCCAGTGGCAGCCAAGGGGCAGAAACATTTATAACAACAGCAGTGAGGCTCAAAAGTGACATATCTTCCATAAGTACCACTAATTAGGAAAAGAGGCCTAAATGACAAAAAGAAATATTTTTGTTCTTAAAAGAATTAGCTACTCCCCTCATCTGACTTCATTGAGACAAGAATAGAAAATGTTTAAGATACCTCTGCGCACTGAAAAAATGGGTTAGTGAAAGAATGTTAGGAAGCTTTGAGGTCACTTAGTGCACGTTTTTATTTTTGTCTATATGTGTAAAAGTTTGGTGTGAAATGCTATCCAGGATAAAATGTGAGGTTAACATTAGGAGGGACAAATAAGCCTGTGGCCAAGGCAAGATTATCTTGCAATGCAAGTCATATGAGAACACTGTGACATAAAAAATATATCTTGGAAGTGGAATTTTAATTCTTCAATAAGGTCTGAAAGTCTAGAAAATAAATATGTCTTCCACATAGACATTTAAAATCAACTAATTTCAGTGGAGATTTATACAGAAAGAAAGCAATTTAGAGAGAAGGATGTTGTGGGGGACTGTGTCGAAGGCTTTACAGAAGTCCAGAGAAATGATATCTGTAGCCCTTGCCTTGTCCACTGATGCAGTCACCCCATCATAGAAGGCCACTAGGTTGGTCAGGTAGGACTTGCCCATGGTGACACTGTGCTGGCTGTCTCGAATCATCCCCCAGTTCTCCATGTGCCTTAACACAACTTCTAGGAGGATTTGTTCTATGACCTACCCAGCCACAGGGGAGGCTGACAGGTTGGTGGTACCCAGGATCCTCCATCTACCCTTTTTAAAGATGGGTACTATATTTCCCCTTTTCCAGTCATCCGGGACTTTACCTGACTACCATGACTTTTCATAGAATCATAGAATTTTCAAATGTCCACATGAAAAGTGGCTTGACAATGCCATCAGTCAATTTCCTCAGGACTCTGGGATGCATCTCATTGGGTCCCACAGAATTATGCGCACTCAGGTTCTTCAGGTGGTCATGAACCTGACTATTACTTACAGTGGGAAGCACTTTGCTCCACCAGTTATCAACAACTAGCTTCATGAGTGTCCTCTTATTGAAGAAAAATTCTTAGCATTCCAGCATATATCCAGGGGACTGTGTTTGTTTGTTTCCAGCATGGATGTAAGTTTGGTTTTGTAAACTGAAACAATTGGTCCCAAGTCAATATTCAGAATGCGAAGCTGAAACACAATAAGCTATTTTATCTGAATCTAGTTTTTGGGGAGAATTTTGTTCAGATTCTAAACTCCTACATCCAAAACTATTTAAGAGTAAAACATGATCCTTATTGTTCCTGAGATCTTTAGGCAATCATATGAAGTTTAACAAGAGAAAATGCCAGATTCTGCACCTGGGATGGAGCAACCCTGGATGTACAGACTGGGGAATGAGATGCTGGAAAGCAGTGCCACGGAAAGGGACCTGGAAAAGAGGAGGCTGAGGGGAGACCTCATTGCAGGTACAACTTCATTGTGAGGGGAAGAGGAGCAGACCACTGATGTCACTGGTGGTGACCAGTGACAGGACCTGAGGGAATGGTCTGAAGTTGTGTCAAGGGAGGTTTAGGTTGGATATTAGAACAAGGTGCTTCACCCAGAGGGTGGTTGGGCACTGGAACAGGCTCCCCAGTGAAGTGGTCACAGCACTGAACCTGACAGATTTCAAGAAGCATTTGAACAATGCCCTTGGGCATGTGGTGTCACTCTTGTGTATGGTCCTGTGCAGGGTCAGGAGTTGGACTCAATGATCCTTTAGGGTTCTTTCCAACTCAGCATATTCTTTGATTCTRTGATTATACAGAACAGCATTTCTGTATTTTTTGAGAATGAGATTATTAACTTATTATTTTTGTTAATTAAAAATGGAATAAATGGAAAGTGTTAGCACATAATAGTTGATAAGGAAAGAACTGAGTGATAGGTTGGGTTAGCATACTCATTCATAGATAAACTCATAGATGGATTTCTCAGGCACAAGGTATTGTTCAATGTGATCGCATCTCATATTTAGAAAAAGAGAAAATAAAGGCATAGATATAAGCAAATATATAGCTTATTGTTTGATATTTCATATTATGTCTCTGGATTCTGTGAGGTTTTTAGAAGAAAAATACACTCCTAATTTTTAGACTGTATATTGTTCTGGCATTGAGGAATGTAATTCATTACTCAGAAAATAGCAACAAATTCCACATTATTGTGTCACCATTGTTTTGTTCAGTTATCAAGTTACATTTATTTTGCTAAAACAAGAGTTGATAGGAACAACACTTAAGTTAAACAAACAAATATTCGGTTACCTGGTAAAAAACCCCCAATCTCTGCACATTGTATTTAACTATGAGTATCCAAACCCCTAGAAAATTACTAAAATGTAATACTAGATTTTATCCTTAGAATTGAAGACATTTAAAAGCTGTCTGCAATTCCTGCACAACACACAGCATTGAAGGTCTGCCTCAAGGTCACAAGACTCTTCAAAGAGTTGAGTTGTACAAACTGTAGATCTTTCATGGGGTTTGAAAACACTCAAATTATGAGATAAAACAAGTTTCCTAGGAAATCAGGTGGTTTAGATGGAAGGTCTCCATTTGTTGTCATAGTAAACTATAGGAAATTGTGAATAGATGCTTGGCAGGGTAACTAGGCACAGCAGGACAAAAAAAAAAACTACAGTTTTTTATTCAGTTTTCAAACTCGAAAGGAAGTGCTTATTTGAAGTAAAATTCAAAGTATAAGCCTTTACCACAGTAAGAACAGAGGAGGATCCTCTAAGTTCAGCAATCCTTTGTCTGAGTTTCTAAACAGTTAAGACATTATCATACATACTCTATATGTGAAGAAAAAAACTCAACAAACAAGACCATCAGTTTGATCAGAAGAACACTCAGTTCCAACAATTGTATGGTCTGTGCTGTGAATTGGTGTGTGCCATACAACATTGGTGTAATACCATACCATATTACTTCTGGAAATGCAATTCTATGTCCCCTACAGGTCAGAGAAGGTTTTGTAACACAGATGAAAAAAATATTTTATTTTGACCTACAGAACCAAATGGACAGTTAGAGCCAAAAGCTTAATGCAAATTTGCCATTTGGTCTGCCTTCTTCCAGTTCCAGCTGCTCATAGACCACATATGAAGGGATCATTGTGCTAGTCCTGCAACGAGCGAAAGCCAGAGACTGGTTCCATAATGGATTCAAAAGGTAAATATCAAAGGAAAGAGAGGTATTGGATTTATGGAGTTTGCCATGTACAAAATGATACCACAAACCATTGTGTTTTGACAAAAGATAGTTCCTCAAGCTTGTCTACAGATATGCACCTGGACAACCACAAACATCACAGCCTGCTTCCAGTCTGAGTTATAAGCAGCTCAGTGACAGATTTCTGATGGCTATATAGGAATTAATTGCAATTAGTTGAAGAAAGCTGCTTTGGAGGTCTTCTCTAACCTTATTTGCTTATGTCCATATTGTGGGACAATTGCTTGTGTCGCATGCTGTGGGATAAACTATGATAAAGAAACCAGGGTCCCAGTTTACAGTACAGATTAAACACGACCATCACTCAGCTGTGACACTATTTCAAAATCGATACAGCAACGGACTAGCCAAGGCACAGAACATGTTCCATCACACTCTCCAAGCTGATAGGCAGAGCTTTATGTTGCTCATGTGCTACTTCCATTGGCCTACTCTATGAACATGGATGTGGTAGATAGATAGCTTTTCCCCCTTACTTCACAACTTCTATTTCTCTCATATTCTCTATTGCACAGATGGGCTTATGTGGATAAGAAAAACCATGTCATTGCATGTAAATTATTTTGTGTGTTATTTAAAGAACACACTTTCATTTTAAGCCTTCAGTTTTGTGGAAGGCAGAGCAAAGATGACAGTGTATTTCAACAGCATCCCCAGTATAATTTAGGTTCACTGGTACAATCTGATGGGCTTTTTGATAAGATTTGGTTGTTTTTCCCTGCTACTGTTTCTAGCTCACRTAAGTACATAACATAAAATGGCAATCTAACAGTTTAAAGTCAGAGCAAATCTATTGAAATTAAAAAGAACAACTTAGATCCTGATGACTCACACTGCTGTGAAAGCCCATAAATAAGATCTAAGGCTCATCAACCCACTGTTTATGGCTCAGCTGACTTAGGGCCCTGCCAAAAAACACGTGACACAGAAAGGACTTATTCCTTTTTTTTCCCCCCTAGGATTGTTAAAGCACTCAGCTTGTTGCACTTGCTCAGATATCCAGTTTATTTAGACTGCTTTGGATTTTAATGTTAATTTTTTAATAATCTTCCAGGACACAGGTTTTCAGCGAGGTGCGTCCCTGCTGGCCCTGGCATGAAGTGTGATGCAATGTGGAATTTCCCCAAACAGTCTCAGCTAATAGATTAAAACTAAGTTGTTTCATACAAGGTCAGAAGTGGCTTTGGACTACTGACTACTTGTGTAGAGACAGGAGTGTCTCAGGGTCAGCCAGGGTCCCAACATGGTGGTGCAGTTCTGCTAAGAATGGAGCCCAAAAATGGAACCCAAATAATGACAAGCAGTAGCAGCAGAGGCAATGTTACAGTCACATACAGAGGGTGTGCAAGCAACAGGAAACATACAAAAACTTGCAGATGAGCTGAAGAAATGGGGAGGTGATGCACAAAGATTATGTGCAAGCCAGATGGTGGAAGAAAGGTAAAAAAAGACATCAGCAGCAGATTGGGAGACTGTGACACAGCAAGCAGAGCAGACTCACAAGTCTTGAAAGCTGCTTCCAGGTATGTCTGTGTGAACAGTGCCTGAACAGTTTTCTCCCCAAGCCCAGGAATCTGCATCCATTATTTTTTCTGGAAGACACAGTCCGCTAATGGTCTCCTAAACAATTTCCGGTCAGGATTCATAGCTGGACTGGATCACAACACACTCATGATAGTCAGCTTGGTTATGGCTACTCTCTTTTGGGGAATACAGGGACTTACTAGGATAGATCTGGACTATTTCAAGGATCATTGGATCAGCTGTCAACAGTCTGAGTGACTTGTAATTTCCTACACTATCTCTAGACSACAGCTGTGAAGGACTTTCATCATTTCACAATACTGACATTTTTCTCCTTTCATAACTATCTCAAAGAAAAAGCTCTCCCTATGTTGATACTGTTCCTATAATAGGATAGAACCAAACAGAACAATAGTACAACAGTCTTATTTTGTAATTAAATGCTGTAGACATAAGCACACAGTTCACAAATAATTCTTCATAAGTAATCTTTAATAATTGTAATTGGAGACAACTTTCTGGACTAAGAAATCTACTTTTCCCTCTCCCTCTCTGATACTCTGTTCACATCAGAGATGAGCACCAAATTATAGATATGTCCTATGTAGTTAAACTTACAAAGAATCCTCTTTCCTCAGAATGCAAATTATTCTTTCAAGTTATGAAACCTAGCTTCCAACCCAAAATAATCAATTCTTTTCAAGTCAGAGTCTGAATAGGATGCCAGGAGGATATTTTGTATGAGCGGACAAAATGCAAATGTGATCATAAAGTAAATGTGAACATTACTTCTTCAATCTAGTTTCCTTTGGTTTCTCTGTAAGCAGGGATGCTTTTATTTTGTTTGTGGTGGTTTTCACTGCACACAGTATATATTGATTCTGGATAGTTACTCTGTCACTTCTGAACATTTTCTGTCATTTAGAGATGCCAGAAGATCTCTGAACATCTGAAGAGATGAGAATCAAGAACCCTGCTTCTTAAGTACCAGATGTTTTCTCTCCATTGGGAAAACTTTTGTCTCAGCAAAAAGAATCATGACTTAGTGCCTATTATGTTGTAGTCATTGCTTCATTTATTCTCATGAATGTACATATTTCCTTTCTTGTTTCCATTATCTGTCTTTCATACAGTTTAAAAGGATGAAATTTGGGTGGTTCATCCAACAAAGAGTAAGTATGTACACACATAAACACACACCTATATATATATTAAATTCCACGTAAAATATCTACCATATGTGATTGTGTTCCAGTACTAAATATCTTGTGTCCTAGATATGTTAGTAATGCTTTTTGATATTGTTTCCTTTTTTCATATTATTCTTTCTTTGTTACTGATTTCTTTACATGTAAAGCTATAGATTTTCTCAGAAAAATTAAATTTACAGAGAGAAATACTACACACATTTCAGTAAAATGCGCCCTGCAGGATAACCATTCATTTGATAAATCCATTATATTTGCCTTCCTTTCAAGCTCGTTAATTTTTGCATTTGTTTAAAAATGTAATGTTCTAATCTAGCATTATCCTTCATTTAAAGCACAAAGCAGCAAATACAAAAGCTAATTGCTTGCTATTTTTGAGACAGACCTTTATACTCCTGGCCTCACATGGCTTTGGTTGGCAAGATCAGTTGTGTCTTGTGAGATATGTAGCATTCTCCTAAATTTCGTATTGTTTCTGCTTAAGAGAGAAGAAAGTTTACCATTCAAACCTGTCAAAGATAAAGTACTTTAAAAGAGTTTTACATAATAGTTGTTTTATACAGCCTTACACCAAAACTTGTCCTTATTCTCTCTCAGTTGAAACTATTTTTTGTCAGTCATTCAACTTCCTCAGTTCGTTTTATTCTCTTCCTTGTATTCATCAGTCTAAAGTATGAATGCTGGTGTTGGCCTACTTTAATACGTTGATATATACTAGAGCTAAAGCAAAGAGACATGTATTTTCATTTTTTTTCAATTGTCACTCTCAAGATGACTAATAGTATGAAATGATGCTTGACTATTGTCAAAAAGCTACAAAAATCCCCAACTGGTGTCCTCTGCATTCTGGTTTTCCCTTCTTGGAAGATCTTGTGATACCTACAGTAAAAGTGGTAGGTGAATTTAGAAAACAGACCTTTACATGCCAGTAACATGTCTATGTCTCCATTACAGCAGATTAGCTACTCAGGTGAGGTTAGGATGCAGCTATCTGATCAAATCTATCAGCTTTACAGTTCAATGAATAAACCTCTGGAGGCTACAGATGGCATTGAGTAGGTCTCAATAAATTTAAGGTCTAGATACTCGAGGAAAAATGTTACACTGGAGACACCTTAAGGTGAGGTGATGCCACTCTGAATGTGACAGACAAAATTTTAATGCCAAAAGTTTCACGACTTTGTAGATGTGCTGCTTCCATGGGTCAGCAGCTAATATCTTTATTCATAAGTAGCATGTATTTAACCATTCTGACATTTTCTGCATAATATGATGCCATAATATTTAGTGAATAAATTATTTATCATTTTGTTTTGCACCAGATGAAGACGTATTTGTCAGGCATGCAATTTTAAAGGATTCAAAGTGCTTAATTGCTATTTGCCCATGTTTTTTTAAAAAAATCTATTTGAAGGTAACAACCTATTTCTTAGTGATGAGATGAAATTATGCCTTCTGCATGATACTGTCAGAAAGTATATCACATCTTCACTTGTTAAATCAAAAGAGTTAATGGGACAAAGAGAAACTGTTTCAATCCATGAGAAGGCGAATTCTTGCCAAATCTTGTTTGCTGGCATTCATTCAAAATCTTTTATGTTAATAGGACTAATAATTATATTACCCTTTGCAGCGTTTACAGTAGCACAAAAATTCACAAAAATACATAATTCCAATTCTGCATATTATTAAGAACATTTTTCTTTTCTTCAGGGTGCTGATGAAGCGTGTGTAGTCTATAGGTAAAAGTTGAGCTGATTTATTCATTCATATATACACAAAGTTATAAATGAAAAATAGTTATTTTAGATGAGGGACTATTCACAAGGGCATGTGGTGATAGAGCAAGGGGGAATGGCCTTAAGCTGAAGGAGGGTAGGTTTAAATTAGATATTAGGAAGAAATTCTTTAGTTAGGGAATAGTGAGGCACTGAAACAGATTGTCCAGAGAGGTTATGGACACCCCATTCCTGGAGGTGTTCAAGGCCAGGCTGGTTGTGGCTCTGAGCAACCTGGTCTAGTGGGAGGTTCCTTCCCCACAGCAGGTGCGTTAGAACTAGGTGATCTCTAAGGTCCCTTCCAGCCCTAATAATTCTATGATTCTATGATTTTGTAGAAAAAGGAATTCAATCCATGCATTTAGAAGGAATTACACATGTACATGTATATGTGCTATATAATTCTATAAAGAACCTATAGTAAAGTAAAATGCTTACTCCTTTTCTTTGTATCACTTGAAATATGAGCACACATTAGGCTGATGAGAAATTTTAAATATTTTTAACTTATACAATGTCAATAACATAAATAACCACTGTCTAACTACTTATGTAGATATATTAGGCTATGTATTATCTTATATTTCTATCCATTCCACAATCTAAAATACATAAATGCTACTCAGGATTGCAGTTTATGGTCTAGGGGGTGGACCCTTATTCCACAAAGTTTATCATGAAATGAACCAAGAGGCTTATGTGATGTGTTACATTTGTGCTGTTATAACCTTGACATAAATGCATATTGTTAATTTTATAGCAAAGAATGTCAAATGACAGCTCATTCTTTTTATTCATTTTCACATATCTTCCTGCATTGACCTTGCTTTGAAAGAGGAAACTTTTAAGCAAAATAATAATTAGCTGTCAGAGGTATTTGTCAAAGACTTTGCTCCCTAACATCTATTTAATTACAGCTGACTTTCAAGAACCAGATTTCTGTTAATATCTTGTGATTAAGTTCTTCTAATTTTCAGTTTAATGCAAAATTTTATTGTCAGATTATGTTAAAGCAGTGGACGTGTTACTTCCTAATTCTAAGAAACTCTTTAGAGACTTTCTGCACTAAATTTATTTCACTGACATATGAATTTAAATTTTCATTATACAAAGCCATGTGTTTTTCATGGAGATTCTTCAGTGAAAGTATGCTGTTGACACTTCCATGTGACCCTTAGTATCACACTCTAATGTCAATAAAAGAAATGAAATACGATCTACATCACTTCCAATCCACTGAGAGCACCACTGGACAGGCAGAAAAGTCAGAAAACCTGGAAATTTGCTCTATGGGTCTTTTTGCTATCCTCAGACCATAAAATTTTACTTAGTGGAAACGGAATCAGATCTTACTGACGGAAGGGTCCCTGTTCCTGAAGCAGTGTTGCAACACACTGAAAACAGCTTTGATGTGATGGCTTCTCGATCTTGATGTTTGTTCCTACGTCCTGATAAGAACAAAAAAGAAATCCAGGCAGGGGTATGGACCTTGGTCAGAAAAGCATCTTGGTTATATTATAAATGCCCTTTCAGAACACGTAAATTTTGCCAATAAGCAGTCAGTTGTGGTGTTTGGTTTTTTATGTTTCTGAGTCCAGGCATAAAGAAAAAACTTTGTCAATCATATGTCAGAAGGCTCTCTGGTGCATTTGGTTAATATCCCAGGGATGATAAAAAGAAGATTAAGACATATTTTTTTGGTTGCTTTCTTTCCACAAGCTGCTTTTTTATTTTCTTTTTTTTCCTCCTTTTTTTTTTTTTTTTAACCAGGACGTCTCAACTCTGCTGCAGTTGATAGCAAATCTGTGGAATCTAACAGGCACTAGGGTTTCATCTGCAATTTGGTTTATCTTTAACTCTCATCAATTTTCTTGAGGTCAGTAAGAAAACCCTGAGTTATTAGTTAAAGTACCATAACTAGCTTGAAACTAGTTAAAGGAGAATAAGTCTTGTCAATCTGCTGAAAAAGAGAAGAATTGCACTTCTCATGGCAGTGATACAGCCAGTGGAGATGACAGTGATTTGTCACAACTACGCCTGTTTGAGGAACTGTATTGGCTTCCAAAGGAGAGGTCATCAGGCTCAGACTGGACGATTTCTGATTATAACTAGCATGAGTATTCGGTACACATCACCCAGTAAACCAAGTATATATAAAGGGTGTGGAAGACCCATATCAAAAGGCATTTTTCCCACCAAATTTACAAAGAAGAAGGAGAACCTTACTTCTGATAAAACAATACCCAAGGGATCACATATCCCCTGGGAAACACCAGATCAGAAAAGCAAACTGGAATCGGGTGAAAGTGTATGTCCACCACACTTACGTATCTCCAGAAAACCTGCTTAATCTTGATTACATTCATCACTACTCATTCTCATTACTCATTCTCACTGGCAAGACAACTGCATGTTTGCAAGCCAGCATAGTGTCTTCACTGGGCACAGTATTCAGCACCTGTGGTATCTGTCTGTACACTTTTGTGGCATCATTTTTAAATGTTTGTCATTTTTATTTTTTGCATCACAGAATTTCAGGGTTTTCAAGTCAGCACTTGAGAGAACTTGTTCATTATTCAGAAGTGCTTTTATTTTAAAACTTGCGGATGATGGCAATGTAATTCACAGATCTCTCTCAGTTTTATTTCTGTAGCAACAAGTATTTGTATAAGGCAACAATTTTCACCTCTCTGAGGCAGGGTTAGCTGCAATGTGGTGGGAGGTGCTACTGTTTTTAATAGTTCCTACTGACTGCATTATTCCGGTCCTTATTTTTCTAGTCTCTGTGCATCTGCAAAGTAAATGCTTGATGCATTCAGTAACAGTAGGACTTCAACTGGCAGGGCTGGGCAATTACCAACTACATGAAGTACCTTTTTTACCTGTGATGTTGCAGAAAACTACAAAAATGTTCAGAAGTAAGGATTCTGTGGCTTTGCTTGATAAAAAAGATTTCTTTTGATTGAAAGATAATTTTTGACAAATGTTCTCATGAATTTCTCCTCACTACACTTATCTGCTGTAATCTTGAATGCTAGAAGAAACTAATTATTTTTCTTTTCTTTACCCTCAAAGAACTTCACCAGGCCCAACCTCCAGCACTCTTTCCTAAATAGAGAAATGTCATCCCCCACTTTTCCCCCAGAGCAGGTTGAACTACCTCCTGCAAAACTTCCACCAGAAGGATGGCACATGTCTGATTTCTGTTTTTATATGTTGCTCTCACAGACAGTCTACCAACAATATAAAAAACAAATTTTTGGTAGCTTGCATTCTCCATTCTGCAGAGTGCAGCAGCAGTCACCAGGGAATGGCAGGAGCAAAAGTAATAGATAACATTTAAGGCTGGGCCTGAGACTTGTATCTGTGTCTGCCATTACTCACAGAGGTGGGTTTTATGATGTTGTTATTTCATAATTTTTTGGTTTGGAAGCTCGATAGTGTAGATGTTGTTTCCTCTTTTAGTAGCCTCTGGAGTGTCCCAGATATTACTTTATGTTATTGATAACAGATGTGGCCATAGTCTCTGTGGTATATGAACATTTCTGGTGAAACTGCTATCATTTACTGCTAAATCTAATTTGAGAAAAGAAATCAACTCTGTTACACACTGTGTATGTATTAGAAAAATAGAGGAACCAAACACTAATAACTCAAAATAATGGAAGTAGTGGGTTTTCTTCTGTGGAATYGCAGACAGCCCAATTGCAAGCCCTCTAAATTGTGCCTGAGCTCTCCAGGCACCAGAGGTCTTCAAAAGGTCCCATTGTGAATTTTGCAGCTGTGAAACACAATGAAGTAATGTTCTAAAAAACAATGAAACCAATCTATTTCAAAAATTTTAACACAGTAATAAAAACATATTTTATTTCCTTTATGGTTGAAGCATAGCTGTCACTGCCATATAAAGACTCATTTGGGGAGTCCATAACCAGTCTTATGTTCTACTGGGGAAGTTTCTGCACTAAATCATATGAATTATCGACAATAGGTTCATGCAAGCTTTTTTGCTTTGAAGGAACTTTCCCTTCCTTATAGTCCTTCAAAGCCTGCTAAAAAAACTTCACAAGTATTTGAGTCCAATCCATTTACTTCTTGTTTCACTTTCCCATAATCTTGAGAATAAACAGCAGAGTTATTAATTATTGCCTTTTCCCAAGAGAAGGCAGTCTTCCTGATGATGAAAATTAGATATAAACTAGTCCAAATCTAAGTGTCCCCCAACACCACTAGAGTTTCATCTGTGATTAGACCTGAAATTAGACCAAGCCTTTAATGAAGGTCTGAAATATTCAAATAACATTTTATTTTTATGTATGCAAATTTGCCTTATGGGTTCCAGATGGAACTGCAAAGGATGAAACACCAACAGGGTTTCTTGCAGTATTTCAGAACCAAAAGCAGAACAGCTCTAAATTTCCCAAGAAAATGTTTTCTTGTAGGATCTCTCGATTTATTCCAAAATTCAAACTATTCAGCTATTCAAAGTGTTGCCTTTAACCACCTGAAAATCAGAATCTGGATGATGTTAAGGGGATTAAGAAAGCAGTTACCTTTATTGAAAGCCTCCAGGCACATTCATGGTCGAACTGCACACAAGATGTTGACCAAAAAAATGCGCGCACGATGTAGACCAGAATGACCCCCCCATACAGGACTTTGAGACTTTTATAGGTTTAACAAATTAACATAATTGACCAGAATCTCCTAATTAGAAATGCAGTTAATGAAGTGATTCCCCCCCTTGGTTCGGCCTCCTACTGAAGTCCCCCTAACTTCTAGCTCTACTGTTGTTTATACTTTTAGGGGACATGGAAGAGCAAAATGTCCCTGTTCCCAGAACACTAACGGTGATAAGGTGTTCAGGAATGTCTTGTTATGTCGAACGGGATAGCGAAACTACTTAGCTAAGAATCTATATAGTTATACAATAAAAGGCTACAGGGCTAYTAATAAATAAAAAATATAAAAGTAAAAATCCTTTTGGCATCAAATTGAACTCTTTCTAATCATCAAAATTTTCTGTATTTAGATGAACGGAAGCTAAAAAAGAACATATATAAGTTTACCTATTTTAAAGGAAGCCCATGTCAAATGTGCCTTCAGTCGCAACCAGGATGAAAAGAGAAAAAATGAGATGTGGAAGACTTGGAAAGCTGTGTGTGGGGGAGAAGTGAGAATACTAAGTATTAGTTTTAGTGATAAAGTCCTGGTAAGTTTAGGGAGGAAAAGTGTTCTGTGCATTGTGATGATTTATATCCATTTCAAAATTATTAAGATTTTTTTGTGACAGTTTTAGGTGCTGGATCATGTTACTAGTGAAAAGAAAGAAATAGAAAGAGTTATAGAAAAGTAATGCTGTCTACCTTGTAATCAACCAACTATCACTGAACTAAAATGTTTTAAGATTCAAAACCACACCAGTGTGTCACTCTCGGACACGAAATAAGTACACRAGACGTAGTTATTAGGGTCTACCAGCCAGGGCAGAGGCCAAGGAAGGAAGGAGGAAAAAAGAGAGCGGCCTCTGCCCTCAGTCTTTATTTCTATAATTTCAGAAACCACCGTGGACTGGAGGAAGAGAATACCACCTCCTACTGTCCACTGGTCAACAGAATTGTCTATCACATAGACTAGAAATTCAAAACATCAGGCTGGTTACAATAACATGAGCTATGTTTATACAAAAGTGCRTGAGAAACTATTTACCGAACTTAAAACACTGCACAACTGAAGAACTGCAAAATGCAGAGCTACACCAGTGCAATAATTTGCCAGAGCCAGCCTATCAGTCTGGCCCTTTAAATTCTCATCCTAAGTGCTAGCAGTTATTGAAAGAATTTAAGCTTGAAAATCCCATTAATGATGTACTTTATTACATGACCTGAGAATGAAGAGCTTTTTCAAAGTATATGAATAACTTTCTACTTTCTTTAGTCAAGAAACTGGAAAAACCCGCCAAATATTAAGTATAATAGCAGAGCTTTGTTGCCTTTGTATGGTACATCAACCTATTTATCCAAAAGTGAGGAGATATGTGGGAATATAAATAAACCATAGTTAATTTGGTGCATGCAACCTTGTTACCATTTTAAAAATGTGATAAAGCATTGCACTCTGAGAGTGAATCAAGAAATGAATGTAAACATTTTAAAAAATAGGAATGCCACATTTCCCAAGAAAATTTTAATAGGGCATGACTGTGTAATTTGCTCTTTATAACTCCTAATTCTCTTCCTGCTTTGTCTGGAAACTGGACTACCTCCCATTTGCTCTTTGAAACTTGGAATAATTAAAAATCCATTATACTTCCCTCTCTCCAATGACAGTACATAAATTAAGATTCAGCAGTGTTGAAATACACACAAAAATTGATATGACCCCTCCAAGGCGTCACTTATCTGCAATGCAAATTTCTTCTGGGTGATCAAAAATTCAGCAAATATTTTTTCATTTAGAACTCAATCTTTTACAGCTAAGTAGTGTTCATTTGTTGATTCACAGTTCAGAAGTTACTGAGGTGTTTATTTTTGTTAATCAAATGCGCACTTCTCCAGTTATTTTTATATTCCAGAACTCCCAGCAGTCAGCCTCAAGGATGCCTCAGTGCCTCTCAGCACAGAGAGCTGCAAAAATATGCAGACAGGCTTTCACTTTAAAAAGTGTCCACTTTTAGTAACTCAAGAAGAAGTAATAAGCAGAAAGTTCCGATGTATGTAGTATTTACCTTTTGTCCTCTTTTGTGTTTAAATATTTTTATTTTAGATGTAGGAAATAAAAATTAACCTAGCCCAGTGATCCCCAGACATCTTTGGCTCAAACCTCTTATCCATGAAAAGGAAAAATTAGTTGTAGTTAGTCTGGGTCTGATGTATGTGTGTAATGTTTTGCAAGCATCTAACTATCTGTCTTGATTAGTGCTTTTCATTTTCAATTTTATTATGTGAAAAAATACATTCGTCTAAGATTTTCTGAAGATGCTTGCGGGAATTTCCACTTCTTATTCTCAAACCTTGTTACAAGGTGTGTACTGAAAATTGGAACAGAAATATTGTCTGGAAGCAACCTCTAGAACTCATATAGTAGAACCTTTTGTTCAAGGCATAAAAGAAAAATGTTGAAAACTTGCTAATTCTTTGTGTAATTTGTCTCTTTTGTATTGAATAAGGTGGGCTTCTGGGAAAAAAACAGGAATCTGGAAAACTAAAAAAGAAATAGGTATAAACTCCATTAATTCTTACCTAAAAAAAAAAAAAAAGAAAAACTTTGGATGCTTAACTGCATGACTGACAACAATGACTTTTTTAAAATTTGGTTTGTGTTCTGGCAAAAATGTAAGCAAATTCTTCTCAGCATGAAATGGAAACTTAAAAGCAAGTCTTTTCTTTCTCCTTATTGCTTTCAATCATTGGCTTGAATGTTCCCCAAGGGATGTCTTGATTGAAATCTTCTCRTTAGTTTCTGATGGCTTGAACTGCTTGTGCTACTGCTGCACGGTGAGATGAGTAGAGACAAAGGGCATATCAAAGGGTRTAGGCTTTTGCTGCAGAGGCACTCACATCACTTCTGTGTCCCCAAAAMCATTAATGTTTGGAAAGTTTCCTCCACATTTATCATAACAGCTAGAAGTCCATTACTTTAGTTTAGTTCAGTTTTTAATTAAATTCTAGGTCTTTAAAAGCAGTTCATTATTTCATTTATTATATGAATCATGAGTATTTTTCATTCATTTTTTCAYATTTTCATGCATCTACTCTCTGGTCTCATCATAGCTAATGTCCTGATATATTTATAAAAAACCGTTGAGAGTCTTTAACTTATGCTCATTTATTTTTTACTCCTCTTCACTTTTGGGGTTTTTTATTCATGCTTGAGCKGATTGTGATATTTCAGATTAATCTTGGATGTTTGAGCAGCTATTGTGAYGCTATTGGCTGATTCTGGACACCCTAAGTAAGACTGGTTTTAATTCAGAAATTCATAACATTGTTCTTGTGTTCTCCTCTAGATAGAACTTGCCAGAGTAAATGTAAAACTCTAGCTGTATGTCTTAATTTACTTGAGGTCCCTCTCTGGCTGAATGAAGTAGAAAAYTCCAGGTCATGATTAATCTTACTGATTAGCTAAAAAAGGTCAGATGAATAGAAGTCTAGAAGTGTCTCATTTTCTCCATTGAGTGTAGAAGGAGACAATGATAGTCAGCACAACTTTAAATATTTTTATTATGGACATCTAATTGTAGGTTAGAAGAATCTTGCCAGAGACAAGTTAAGTAAAAATTACTTGGAAGYAATGAAGTCTGTGTGGGTGTTATATTTCCTTTTGTTAATTCTCTTTGGAATTAGAGGGAAATTATTTGAGTTAAGAATATTTAGTGAAGCATCAGAAAAGAGTACTTAGGCAGGTTATAAAATCCCAGTTACTGGAGGATTTTATGACAGGGTAGACAAATATTTGTTCATAATAMATTGAGGGACAGAGAAAGCAAAAGTCTTTTATAATTCAGATAAGATATATAAGGAAAAGATGAGAAAAATACGTGGGCATGTGTGGGCACTCTTGCACTGGTATAAGGGGCACAATGCACATATTTGTGCTATTCTTCCCTGGTAACCTGAGACTAAAAAGACTGGGAAAATGATGATCATCTCTTTGCACATTGGATACTATGAAATATTTTTCCTTATATTGGCTATGAGGAACACCACATTATTTTCTACATTCCTGAGTAGGTCTTCCTTTCTAATACACTCAGAGTTCCTCAGGGAGCCAATATGTTGAACAAATACAAACACCTTGCAAATGGAGACAACATGAATCTTATAACCTACTCACCAACCTACATTTCTGGGATGAAGAAAATACTTAATTTTATCCCTCAGGAAACTAGGACATCCTGAAACTTGTTTCTATTATGATCTCAAAGCTGCAGCATGGGTGGGGGAAAGGAGGAAATTAATTGGAATTTAGATATGTATCAGAAACAGGCAGGCTGTCAGACAGTGCTGATAGGGTGTCCAATGACAAACCAGACTATACTGCACTTTCTGTCTAATCACTCTGTGAAAACACTCCGTTATAAGCACCTATAACACTGAAAATCTAAGGAAAATGACGGAAACAGAGGGAGGGATAGCTTGTAAAGAGGTTATAAATTGGTTTCTGTTTGCCAGTTTAAGGTCTCCACTTTGGGATTACACAGAGCGAATGATTTTTCTCAGCCCTAGCTTAACAATTTTTGAAGTGGTGACAGGGTGGCAGGAAGGGGATAAGGCAAACTTTGTGAGATAATAAGTGCTACAAGGACTTTGGGAAGAAAGGACATAAAAGAACTTTTAAATGTGAACATTCCAGTGAGTACCAGAAAAAGACATAAAAGATACTACCCCCCAGTCTTTGCAGCTGAAGGTTTGAAAAGAAAGTAAAATATTTTCTTAGCACTATTTCTTGGTTGTGTCTGTGAGTTTATAGGAACTTGTCACACTTCCCAATATATAATGCCAAGATTCACAGATATTTCATGCGCTTGTATAAAGTAGTTGTCTTCTGTATAGAATAATCCAATTTTTCAGCTTCAGAGCTACTTTGCTAAAATTTGCTGCCAGTAGCCACCAGGTATCTCCTGAGAAATTATTTTAAGCAAACAATGGCAACGGACAATATATCAACAAAAATCAAATCAGTAAAAGCAGACTCTCCATGCTCCACAAAATACGTGTCCTTTTAGGTAATAAAAGARCTCCAATCATTAATTCCTCTGGCTCCAATTCCTTTCTAAGTTGCCTTTTGCTTTTGTATGATTTTTTTTTCTTCCCCTGTGATTGTTCCCTACATGTAGCTGTTAAAGATCTTTTAGGTACAGACAGAGATGCCTGTAGCACTGACTAAATGAGACTATCACATAGGAAGGTTGTAAATGCACACAAATACTAAAGCAAAATCTAGGACTTTGGCTATCACCACCTGTTCATAATAAGCTCTCATGGCCTCTGGCAAAGCAAGAAACTGAAGATGAAACAATACTTTCAATTGCATAAGGGTGTTGTTTTTCCTGGGTGGTACTATGCAAAAGGTGTGTCGCAGGAATCATTGTGGGGGTGGGTGGAAAAAAAAAAAAGACACAATGGGAATGCTGGTCACTGTGAAAGCTTCTTGATAAAATTTATAGAAGGCTGTGAAGAGCCCTCCAAAGACAAATGCCAGCATTTTGTCCATTTAAAACTGAACGGTGCAGTTTCCTGATCCACTGCTGGAAGGAAGAATGGGGCACTTCCAGGAGTGTGGACAGGGGCAGAATGACTTTAYTCCTTCATCTGTGGGTACAGCTCAGACCTCTTGGTATGAGGATGCTCATTTCCATGGACAAAGGAATGCCCGAAGAAGTATCAAAACATTTAAGAACAAAAAAAAAAGAGACCATATGTAAATTTTTATCGTTGGTCAGTCYTTACAGGGCTCCCTTCTTCTACCAGCTAGTGTCTGCTCTGTGCCACTGGCCACTATCTTGTCTCCAAGATATTTCAGCAGCTCTGCCCTACTCTCGTCATACCAGCTGCAGATGTTTTTCACTGGCCACAGCTGTCTGTTCCAGAGTTTACATCTAAGTCTCTCTTTTTAAGGAAACACATAAATTTAGTGTTTGACTAGCTTGATATTTCTTTTGTCAATCAGATTTCTTTATCTGAGGACACTTACTGTGGTTAACAAACCTATACAGAGCATTGTGATCAAACAGCACAAAATTGGATCTCCTTGGTCAGCAGCCCACAGTAAAGAATCAAGCCTACAATTCCTCTTCACAAAAGTAGGCAGTTTCTTATGCAGTACAATGATCATTTCCCCCTGGTTGCCATCTTCCAACATGCATTTTCTAATTAGTCCACGAAGCTGTTTGTATGGCAGGTATGTGCATAAACAGCCATTAGTAGCACTCCATACAGTACACATTATGTATCTTTTGATGACATATTTGAACATTTTCCTCCACAAAGCATCACAGGAGTCTTGTGTAGAGCTTTTCTGTCCTTAGACAATCTACAACAACTTGCTCATTAGACTGTTCTCCAACTATTTGCGTGTCATATTTTCAAAGTACTTTTCAGAACTTAGCACTTTGATTAAATTAGCACAATTATTAAATAAGGGCAACAGGATATTACCAGTGACAGACCACCCTTTTAAGAAATGTCTGGATGAGGACAACAGCAGTATCTGAAATGTGTTTATATGCCCTATTTTGGCTCTTCAGGCTTGACTTCTCCTGAGCTGAAATACCTGATGTTGATACCAGAAAACTGTGTCTCATTAAGCTTCTCGTCTGGCAGGACTTTATCCAAAAGAAGTATAAGTATGTCAAAAACTGCAAGGGTGGGCTTGAGCTCCCCAGCCAACTGAAGGCTACCTCAGCTGAACAGTGATCCACCTCCAGATGTGTGTCTTCCAAGGGGCAGCATATATCTGTGATCGAGCTCAAGCRGGAAACAGCTTGGTTGAGAGTGTCTGAAACCTGGTCTCATAACAACAGAGGCATATCCTGCCAGATGCCTCACAGAGTGCTGCTGGGCTCCTGAATTGTGCGGGGAGAAAAAGAAAAGGTAAATAAATACACTTCCCAAAGCCATAAATTCATGGCACAAAAAGGAGCTGTCAGTCACAGCTGATTGAGCACCTCTTCAGAGAACAAACTCTCCCTCTTTTCTGACATGCTTTGATGAACAGAGAAAGTTAACAGTCTTGACATTTATAGATTCTCAAGAAGAAGTACACTCGCTAGAGCATACTGCTTCATGGTGGACCAAGTCATGCCTTCACTGTCAGCTTCTACTTACAAGCCTGTAAAGTGTTGGCACAGGAAGATTTTATGAAATTRAAGAGAAGAATTAATGATAATTTTAAGTGACTCTGGCAGAAGTATTTTATACATGTAAATGTATATGCAGTGGTTTTGTGTTATAAAAGGACAGGTAATGCATTTTTTTTGGGTTTTTTATCTTTGCCAGAGATGAATCCTCTTCTATCAAAACTCTTCTGTAATCAYATGAAAATATGAGACATTAAGAATCAGTGAGCTTATCTGAAATGATCAAATTCCCATGTTTCATAATCTTAAATATCTGCTGGGGGAACAGCAAAACAAACAGCAAGATGAAATAGAAAGAATTGGTACCTAAATCAAAAAAGTGTGTATGTGCATGTGAGCAAGAGAGAAATCTTTAATGAACACACAGTTGTTCATTCCTAGCCCAGCAGTTAATTCTTCCCTAAATCTCAGAATCAATATTGTTCTTTTCAGAGTGAACCCAGTAACTCTGTTCCTCCTTTAACTCTGTTTCTCATGTAGCATCTGGGATTCTTTAACATCACTCCTAGGGCTGGGATGCTGCTCTCTGCCTCAGTTCTCTCTCCGCTTTTGCAGAGTCTCTGCATATGAGCACTTATTAGGATTTTCGGTTGTTAAGGATCTGTCCTGTTGCTGTCAGACAGATAGATGATATAGAAACAAGTGGATATAGTCATAGTTTCTGCTTTATTTTTTCCTTTTTCCTGTCAATGAAATAAGGGAAGTGAGCTCATTTTCTCTTTGTAATGTCCCAGATTGGTTGTTCTTCCCAAGAGGCGTGATTAAAAAAAAGAAAAAATTGTCAAACCAGAAAGAAAGCGACTTCCTTGGATGACACAACATGTATGCATAATCTCCAAAAAGGAGGATTACATTGTGAGGATTGGATTCCTTTGTTTGTGCTTCTTAAGCACTGAAACTGATCAGCACATTCCCATGTAGATACGGGCAGTTCTCCACTAGCTTAAATCTCTGTTTTCAGAGCTCTAATATCAGAGCTTTTGTAAAACATGTTAATATTCAAGTATGGCCATTCAGGAAGCTATTGCGGGCTTGCTGATTTTTTTTTTAGTAATGTGGGATGATAATTTAATCCTCTGTAACTGCATGTCTTGTGGTGATACTCACCTTTAACATCTGGAAAAATGGACACCTGATAATGCTATTCTGCATAGCCTATTTGTGAAAGACGATGTGGGTCAATCATTGCAGTGAAAACAATGTTCACCTGACCAGACACTGGCACTGATTAAACCTGATGATTAAGCAGATGTCTATTCTCTAATCTCCTCCTAAAACTTGCATGAGACCTCAATAGTGGGAATGTTTTCTTTTTCAAACAGAATTTTAGAGTAAAATCCATATAACTGAGAAACAGAAGCAATAATCCAGAGAGTCTTAGTTTATCTTGTACCCACAACAAAGTAAACTAGCCGATATCCTAGTTATCTCATTTAAGATGTGTTGCAATACAAAATTGAAAGCTTTTATTCAAATGACTGTGTAACCACATTGCAATCAAATGTACAAATAAACCTCTAAACTTTGCACAAAACCTCTTTTAACTGATTATTTTTATAAGCTCTCACTGAAATCTGTGGAAGTTTAGTCCCCAGTTGGAAAGCTCCTTGTCCTTGATCATTCAATATACTCAGTGACATGGCAATGCAGAGGGATAAACCATATCAGAGTAGGTTTGGATGCTTTAAAAATATGTTGCAAAATCTGTCTGTTAACTGATGTCATCAAAGACTAATGTGGAAAGCCTTTATTCATAAATGAAAATGCCCAGTAGTTGTTCAGATTTATTTTGAAAAGTCACGAGGATTTTCAGCTGAGCACTAAAAGTAAAATATGAACTGCATTTTSTGGCTTGTGTTTTGAAAGCACATTGTGTATTAATATTTAATTTCTAATATAACAGTTCTACAATCTGTATTTATATAAAGCAGTAAGAGGTTACAGTATAATAAAGAACTATGATATGTTTTTAATAAAGGCTATTTTTACACATGAAGTTGTGGGTACACTTAAGGGATCACAAAGCACATACATTTTTATACCTTCGAAAGATGGACAGTGTTTTGTTTAAAAGGATATATAAGTAAATATGGATCATTGACTGAATTTCTGAAAATAATTTCATACATTTCTGAGTTTATATTTCATCACAATAATTTGCACAGAAAAGTACAGGGATAAATATGGGTTTTATTATCAGCGAAAAAAAAGTCAATAAACAGAATAAAGGGTGGTTCAATGGGTAACTAAAATTGTTTCTGATATTAATTTCGTTATTACACCATTGAATATTTCAATTGCCTTAGGCAGAATTTTTCCCTTGCCTTCAATATTCCTTATATTTACTAATATGAAATATAGGTTATACCGATTACAGGAGCTAAATTATTTATCAAATTCCATTTTTTACATAAATATTTGTTCTACTTTATTATTTCTAATGTTAATTTTCTCAACCAAGTTAACTCTATGATAAGGCATGGAGGATTTAAGCATTTAAAGGATCAGAAATGAATCTTGGTTACACAAAATTTTTTGTTTAAATATAATTTCTTAAGAGTCCCACAGACTTTCCTTTCAAATTATATCATGCATTTTCTGCGACTAAAATCCTACAGCATCTGTAACTTGTACGAGTTATGTATTGGAACCATTCAAAAAAATATTAAATATTTTAAAATTGAAAAAATAATCTAAAATTTAATCTTGAATTTTGCAAAACTAACAGTCCTTGACACGCCCTTTAGACATCCTCTCAACAGGAATAAGTTTATCAAAACTATGAGGAAGAGTAGAAAAGGACATGTCATTATATATTTTATTTTCTGAAACAGCTGACTTGTGATTTGGGATTCATATTATTGACACCTATATTTAGGTGTCTGCATGTGGATATTTCCTTCTTCATGTTTTGGGGTTTGTTGTTGTTGTTGTTGTTATTGTTGTTTTTGGTTTTGTTTGTTTGTTTTATATAAATTATGTGTGTATATATATATTTATCTATATATTCCCCACGTGTTTGGTGGGAAAGGCTGCGTTTAKATAATTGTTGTCTGTTTGAAAAATTGTCAGAGGAAATATTTAGATAATTTACAAGTAGCAGAGAAAGCCAATGAGCTTCTGAGCTCTTTTCTGTGTCTGTATTTACAAAGATCTAGAAAGGCTACAATTTTTTCACTACAATTTTTTCCCTACAATGTGAGCCTAAGAAAATTTCATGATAAACTAAAGTGACTGAACTACGACTCACGTGTGAAAAGATTCCAGGCCTAGCTAAAATCTGACCTGTCCCTTCCATCCATAGCAAAAGTAAGAGGTTGGATGATGAAATTTTGTTCTTTCTCCTGCACCTACACTGGAGATGAGAAGAGGTCATCTGTAGTGGATGAGTCACCTACCAGCTTCTAAAAGTTCTCAATCTTAAGAGCCTCTTTTTCTATATCTGGGTGATCTGATCAGGAAATCGCCTATCCAGAGGGCATCCTGACACCATTCTGTAGTGAACCCTGTTCCGGGTGACCACAAAGAAGAGGACACTGGCTGACTTTCTTTTTTGTCAGCTGGAGTTTGGGCACGCTGATCTTGCTGAACTACAGAGAGCACCTTGCCCTTCTGGGTCATTGTCATCATCATGAATCTCAAACACTATGTAGGCTGGGTTTGGAACACATGCCAAGCATCAGTTTAATGCCCTGGAAACTGGAAAAAAAMCCCAGACTGTAGTTAACACTACATTTTCTTAAAAAACAAGAGTAATTTCACAAGCTATAGTATTCTCTGTGTGTTTCTAAGCTATCTATCATTTTACATCTACAAAGAATTCCTTGAAAATCAGCTCTTCAATAAGAGTGTATGAAATTGCAGTGTATCATTTTATGTTGGTAGGGTATGGTTTGTTGGGTTTTTGTTGGCTTTTCTGGCAGGGATTTTAGAAATGATTCAGAGATTATAAAGTAACATAAAGCTTTGAAAGATAGGATATACTGCTCACTATGATTTGTATGAACTAATCTCTAATGCCTGCTTGGGAAAAAACCATCAACTGAAGCTTATATTCCATTGCATATATTAGCAATGACTAGTTATTAATCTTATAACCTTTTCTAATTAACAGAGTAAATTCTAAAATGAATACAAATTGAATGTATCCAAGGGTAAAATATATTCAGCTATGAAATGTGCCCTTACATTTGCTGAAATATCTGTGAAGTAAGTGGTGTGTCACAGAAATAATCTGTTCCATTTCTTTTTCGTTCTCTTATAGTCAACAAGAAAAGAAGTGCCAGCAGCTGGCACTTTGCAAGTAGCACATCTGTGTCAATCTTATATATTATCACAGCACGGACAGTAAAATGGCATTGTTGTTGCTGCTGCTGCTGTTGCTGTTGCAGCTGTTGCTATTTACTATGTGCTATATATGACCGACAAAAGGTAGAAGAGAAATCTGAAGGGCAAATTTAAAACTAACACCTTAAAGTCATAAAGTGCAATGTACAAATTAATTCCTGAGATGAATGATGTTTATGGAAAACATGTTATGCATAAATTGACACTGTATGGAAATTCTGCTGTGCGTGTTTCAACCAACAGTTTGTTCCATAAAATCCAGCACAGACAAAAGTGTGTGCAGGCAACATTATGATAAAAAGAGGTACAAATGCCTACGGGGATGAGGACATGGTAAAATGAAGAAAAAATACCTGTAGTTATTTCCTATCAGGAATCAAACTGGTATAGTTACATGAACAAGAAGCAAAAAATATAGAGATTGGATCTAGTTGTATGGAAAGTTTAACAGTTTCGGTATTCAGGGAAGGGAAAGAATTTATGTGCAGTGTTTTAGAAGCACCTGACTCTCATTCCACTGTCTATACAGGAATACAGAAGCTGCATTAAACATCCAACTTTAATTGCCCTTTCTTATCCAGGAACCAAACAGAAGTCCTAGGGTACAGGTGATACGTTAGTTCAGCTGGAACCTATTTAGGCACACTCAACTCTGTAATAGAAGTATATATATTTTTCATTTGTGGGAAAACAGCTCAAATTCCAGGACACATCTGCAGAACCAGAATTAATATTTTACTGGAATAATTACTTAGAGAAAACAGGAAACATGAAACATGTAAGAATAAAATCAGAACTGTTTTTTATTTGTACTTTCCATAACAAAACCCCTAAAATATCCAGTTAAGACGATTGTGTCAATTCCATGATACACCAAACAAGATAYGCAGCAAGAGGCATAAAACTAAGATTAATAATTATGTATATATGTTTGTCTCTTAAACGTACATTTCTGTGTGTAAGAATATATGTGTAAAGCATACAGACTTTTTTCAGTGATGCCCAGTGACAGGACCAGAGGCAACGGGCACAAAGTGAAATACAGGAGATTCCCTCTGAGCATCAGGAAATACTTTTTTTTCCTGTGAGCGTGACTGATCATTGGCACAGATAGCCCAGGGAAGTTGTGGACTCTCTGTCCTTGGAAATATTTAAATACCACAGGACCTGGTTCTCAGCAACTGGCTGTAGGTGGCTTGGCTTGATAAGGGGTTGGACCAGATGAACTCTGGAGGTCCTGTCCCACCTCAGCTGTTCTGTGATTCTGTGACAGCATCATTAAATCATAGATGATAAAAAAAATCTATGACTTGATGAAGTTGCCTGTTTAATTAAGAAAAGCAACTTCTATAGTAATGCCATAAAGCAAAATTATGACTCCTTTTCAGTTGAGTGAGTTTAGCCCAGAGACATTTTATAGGTGTTAATCTGTGTGGCTGAACGTAGATATTAAATATGTTGAGTCTCTTTGACTCACATCCCCAAAGACATTTAGATGCTAAAGTTCCATAGACTGAAATTGATGAAATTATGATTAAAGTGAAAATAACTGACTTCTAAGYGCCTAAAACTCTCCAAGGTATTTGGTCCTCTCTCTTCAACAGGAAAACACGTCAAACAGGAGACTAGCATCACTACGTAGTTTCCTTGGTACAGCTCTTACTTCTTGAGCTGTATGACTGACATTGTGTTCTGTAAAATTACCTAAATGAAAACTGATTTCTGAATAGAATTTTCTCTTCTTACTACCACTCCAAAATGTATACAAATATTACCGAAAGAATAACTCAAAACTGAAGTGTTACAGTCAATGCATATACAGTTTTACATTCATATTTTCCTTCAAACAAGGTAACTCCATTATAACTTTCTATGAATGCTGTAAACACAAAAACAACAGAGCTGCTATACCAGAAAATATATTATATTAGCACAGAAACCAAGAAAGACTAGTGAAAAGTGAGAGCTAGAAATGTAAAATAAACTCTTGATTTTTCACTGCATCTGTCTCCAAAAGGCCACAGGATTCTGGGAAACTTCAGTGTCTTGTAAAGATTATATGGCGTGGACTACTGTGTTACCATGATTAGATAAGCAAATCCATGAAGATCAATATTAATAACTATTGAACAATTCATTAAAAATATTTAATCAGTGCTTTTAAAATAATCTCCACACATTTGCAGTCTATATTTATTCATCAGAAACTTTATATGAGTTTTTATTGCAAGTTAGCATACTTTATCTTATCACCTAATTTGGGAAAACTGGATATATCTGACATAGTTACAGGAATTTTCTCACATCAAGGTTATTTGAGTTATGTATATSTATTATAGGATTCAGTATTAATTTGTTGTGTTAGGTAAACAAAAAGACGGGTTTGGATGGCATGGAAAAACTGTCAGACTTCTCAAAATATGAGTTTTGTAATTTGCAATCCAAGCACAAGTCAAAAATCATATTCATTGCAGATAGGTGCTCCCTTGAYTGAAAAAAACCCCAGCAGCAACAAAAAAGAAACAAACAACCTCCCCAAAACACATCCTCATCCCCAAGAACACCCACATTTTGCACATGGGGTAGAATATCTTCTGGAGGGAAATTGAAATATTTCAAGTTTTATTTTGAGCAATACTAACCCCAGATTTTTGTCACTTTTTWAATAATATTTTGATAATATGGCAGACATGAAGCCACCATGGCATGAATGCAACCATTCTTAATAGCAGTCACTAACTCCAGATGTCAGCCCACCTCCTTCTCAGCTAAAATTACGGCAGGCAACCTCACACRGCAACAATTCTTTTTTTTAATCGTTCAAACAAATCTTCACTATTAGAAAAATCCATTTTCTTATTTGGACATACTTAGAAGGATTTCTTGTAAACAAGCGACTGATTTTGCAATGAGAAGGAAACATGGCAATGCAGGAAAATCATGTCTCTGCAGTGAGTTCTGCGTAGCTTCAGCTCCAGAGGCCATAGGATCCATTGGAAATCTGAGCTGTAACATCAGAGGCATCTCCTACTGTTCAGCAAACAGACAACACAGGTGTTTAAAYAGGACAAAAGTATTGGAAACACTAGCAATATCCAAGCATTCTGTTTCAGCATACTCTCCCATCTGCAGTCTGCCATCCATTTCTAGGCTACCATTCAAGAGTCTGGGTTTTTAAACTCATTTTGCTCTGATTTTACATGCAAACTAGCACCCTGTGCATACACACATCCTAGTGGCTGTTGTGCACTCAGTTGTTTAGTTTGAGCACTTCCAGTGACAAACCATGCAACTGAAAGATAAAGTTCCATGCCTCTATCTATTTGAAAGAAAAGTTTCTTAATATTCTATATATGTTAAATCCTCTTTGCTTGCTGCTTCTTCAATTTGTCATACAAGTACATTCTTCCCACTGAGATCAAACTTAAAATAAAATTTGCATTCCATGGATAATGGCCTCCCCTCAGACACCTGGAAAATGATTCTTCTCTGTCTGGCATCTTTTATCAGAAAATCCAGTTTCTCCCTATGTTAAGGTTAGCACCAGTGCAATTATGACTGTCACAACACAATCATCCCAGTGTAATAGGCTGAGTGCATCCCACCGAAATAAGAAACAATTAGTAATTAAAGTTCCCATTCACACAGATTCCATTCCACCCTGTCTTTTTGAGGAAAGGGGAGTTAAACACAAGCCTGAACTGCTGTATAGGGCTTCTGATCCACCAGAGCCTGGGTTGCCTCCTTTACTGTCTGAATTAATTTTCAACTTTTGGGATGAAACTACTGCTGGCATTTCAAACTCTYATGTTTCAGAAAGCATTTTGGTGTCTTCCTTAGCAAGTACTCTTTCTTTATTCCCTCCTGGCTATATTTAAGTCAATTCCTACTTCTCCTGTCCTCATTTTCAGGTTTCTTTCATACTTTGCTTAACCTGATTGATATCCTTTCAAACACAGTATCAACATTTTATAAAGCAATACAAACATCCCCTGCAATATATACCAGGTCTGCCTAGTATAACATGGCACTTAAAAGTTGCCAATTCTCGGGGTGTGACTTCAAGAAATAATGCAATTTGGCTATCTCCTGCTGACCTGCTTGCTCCTTGTGATGGGAAAACGCCAGCCTCCAGTGCTTTAAAACACTCTGCCAGTGAGAAATATTTTGGTCTCTCTCCAGTCTGTAGGCGATACATAGTCAATGAAAGGTCTTTTGCAAAGTATTCCTCCTCCACTGAGGAGGTGGAAGACAGGCATGGACATGGGAGAGGGTCAGAGGTATCAGCTGATACCTTTTACAAACAACTGGTAGGGCAAACCAGAAAAATCACATTACCTTCAAAGCCCCCTTCTCCTTCCTTTCCCTCCCTCCCATCCCTCTGCTCTGTCACATGGAGTTTCTCTTGAAACATGTGAAGGATGGGTGAAACAGATAAAGCTGAAAGTTTGGGAAGGGGAATAGCCAAGAGATCCCTGGAGCCRCCTGCTTCAGTACACGGGTGGCAGGGAGAGAGCAAAGCCCCCAGCCCCCACYCCAAAATACAGTCCTGTTGGGGATGTGTCCAAAACTGGCCTACTCCTGGGGAGTAAAAAAAAAGGAAGAAGCACAGGGGAATGGAGTGATGGTTGGAARGACAAAAAATCACAAGACTGAAGATTGACTTTTGGGCTGAAAAAGCAGCCTTGCCTCCAGTTACCGATTACTGAAGTGACAGAGCTGGCAATTCCGGTTATCCCAGGTAGAACAGGGCTGACAGGTTTTTCTGTTTAAAAAACAAACCAAGACAAACAAACCAACCAAAAAGAAAAAAACAAGTCCTAATCTACTTTATCTTATTTATTTKTTTTGTTAATGTTTTATGGCTGAGTTGAAAAAGGATCTCTCCTTTTGGGGAAACCCTAGCACTGGGGATGACAGTTCCAGATTTCCTACTTCAGCATTTATAAGGGGATACTGTGCATCATGTTTGAATTAAAGGAAAAAAATAAGTGGCATGTCATGATGACTTGATTGATGGCAAACAAGCTTCTAGTGAGGAGGCAGGAGAATCAGAGCTCTTGCAACACAACACAGAAGATTAATGCTAATTATATTAGTATTGATGTGGGCAGTAGATTACACTTAATGAACTCTTTTAAACAATATCAACAGCCAAAAAAGTGTGGATGCAAGGAACTCACACAGACTGATAAACAATGTAATTTCAGATGTTCTTTAAAAGGCCACATGTATTATAGTAACGCAGAATAGTTACAGTTTAATTTGGAAAGTCATCTTCATTGTTTTGGTATTATTCAGTATTATTTCACTATTATTTCAGTACTATCTTGATTTTCAAGGCAAGGAAAAAACCATCAGAAACACAAGAAAATACCTCTACCAGAGTCCCTTSTTTCTCATCATTAGGAAGCAGTACTATATCTGATGAACTCCTCCAGCATGAAGAATACAGTTGCTCACTATCTTGTACCTTTTATGTGAGAGGCCTTTGCACACCCTATAAATTCAAAGATATGAATGTGGTAAAACTACTACATACAATRGAGACTAATTTCTCAGCCATATGGTATTTCTCTGTTTCCGTAATCTTGTTCAAGAATCTGTGTTATCTAACACTGAGCTGAATGGGACCTATCTGTGCTCTGGCAGTAACAGAGCACCCTACTGAAACATTGACTGAAACAATAACGTGTCTTGAACACCAAAATAATGTGTGCTCCAAAGCCTTTTAAAAAAGGGCAGGCTTCACAGGGGCAGAAGGCAGGGAATACTYACAGAGAAGTCATAAATATCACAAAAGAAGGCCACCCTTTAGYTGAGACAAAACTTTGTATTCCTCTGAAAAGAAAAATCTAAACTGACTGAAAAATCTGTTTTTAAGCAACGTTGCACTACAACAGAAAGTTATATTTCATAGCAAAACATAAGATACCTAACTCTCAGAGTTAAGTCACAGATAGCTGGGAGTGCTTGGTATTTGAAAAACAATCCCTTTCTGCTTACGAGTTGATATATGGATTCATATCCCTGATTGTAGGCATCAGACGTATATTCTTCCTTTTAACTTGCAATAATGCTTTCAGGGCATACACAAGAGCAGTGTCTCACAGAAAACAGGCAAATGACAACACTGACTTACCAGCAAAATTTTTCTTATATTTTTCACTAATGGAAGATCATGGGGTTTTGTCAAAATTTAAAGTTTTCATTAAAATAAATTCATGTTTATCTTAAAAAAAAAAGATTCTTAACAAAAAAAGGAGGAACACCAAAAGAAGAAAAATAAAAAGGAACAGATCAAGAAAAACTATTTTATCAAAATATTTAATATTTGAAATAAAATCCAATTAAATTTATTTCATCTGGTTTTCCTCTCTCGTTACACAACCAAAAGTTTCATAATAAAAACAAAATGCCCCCTTTTCAGATGAATATTCTGCTTCACTGCAGGTAGTTCTTTGAAAATATTGTGATTGCTGGGAAATATTTGCCACCATGACTACATATCTCACAGTTTGAATCTAAACTAGTATGGTAAACATTTGAAAAATAATTTAAACTGTATATTCTGTAGCTGGCAAATATGACTTTATAAGTACTACATGACATCACAAAGCTTTCAATCGCCTCCTGCAGCTCCAGCCTTTCACAGAAATTTTTTTTTCTGCTACTCTTTAAATTACCATGCTTTTCTGTGAAGAAAAACTGCCTACATTAAGAATACATTGATGTTCCTAGAGTCCTAACACATAACATGTATCAGTTTTTTATGTTGTATTTTGTTTATGATATTCCAAAAGGCACTTGTCTTGGTGTGACAATGGTATGCCCTTTACCATTCTTATATCTTACAGAAACATAGGGGCAATATTTCCTTAGGGGATCATAATTATTGGTGAAGACTTATTAGAATCATTTTTACCCATTGAAAATGTAGGTAAAATGAAGAATCTGTTGTCAATGTCACCTGTTCTGGCACACTGCAGAAGCAATTTAACAGCAATTGTGGAAAAATATTATCATAAAGGTTAACAGAGTGGAGATCACAACAATCATTTTAATGGAGTTTTAGCAATTCCAGTTATATCTTTTTCTCCTTTTTTTTCCCAAAGGATATTCTGAAGGTTTATAAATAAATCTTAATGATGTGCATGCTTGTGCATGAAGAGATTTTGTGTATCAGTATTCCAGAACTGAAAGAACAACSAAGACGACCTCTTTGCAATATGTTAGCTGTTGGTGTGCCTTTAGGGCAAAATAGTTACATTATTTAATCTGGGAGCCATGGCAACATACAGGTGCAAGATCAAGTACAGATTGAGTTCAAAGGATCAGGTTGTCAAGCAACATCTTAAATGAACTCAGGTCTGGCATGGATCTCCAGATATATCTATGCAAGTTAAATCAAGGCTTTTTAACTGTCAGTGTTATTTAATCTTGCTGATACAAGGACACTGAGAAAAAGTTGAGTACAGACAATGGAGTTAAACAGGCAGCTACACACAATGGCTTCAGTACCTGCTTTCAAAGGGCTCCTAACAGTAAATTATTTTAAATAAATTAGATAATTCTTTTCGTATGGAAGGCTCTAGAACCTTTCCTCCAAACTRTTTAGTGTTTAGTGACTGTAATTGAATGAACAATTTATATTTTTATCATATACCCTTGAATGATAAGAAGCCTAGGTAGCTGGGGAAAACATRTAGTCCAAGTCTATTTAGAAAAAGCAACATTCAGAGGACTGAACAAAATTTTTAGTTTAGTATTTAGGTCTGAGATATTACTCTCTTCTCGGTGAAAGGAATACCTTTGTTGATACTACGGCTTTGTTTCTYTGGTGCATTTGTTATTTTGTTCTGATGTTTTGATCATACCCTCAAGTCTTTCTTTCCCTCACTGTCAAAACTTCAGCTGAGTCTTGTCTTCACTCAGCTTGTAGGCTACTTCTCTAGCCATGACTATACAATCCTCTCCTCTGCACATATGCCCTTTGCCACCTCCACCTCAGCTTTCTTATTTTCCCTCTAATGTCAGTGTAGTGACAAACTTAAAAGTCATCAGTATCACTATACAGCTGTAAGTTTAGCGGTACTTCACCTGATTAAAGCATTGTTGAAAAAAAGGGGGAGTAGAGAGGGAGAGGAGAGGAGAGGAGAGGAGAGGAGAGGAGAGGAGAGGAGAGGAGAGGAGAGGGGAGAGAAAAGACAAGAGAAGAGAGAAGAGAAGAGAAGAGAAGAGAAGAGAAAGAAGAGAAGAGAAGAGAAGAGAAGAGAAGAGAAGAGAAGAGAAG
>JACAXG010000040.1:2200708-2432359 GCA_018881555.1 Amblyornis subalaris
AGACAAAGGAAGACTTATATAAAATTAAAATAATTTAAGGGTGTTTTACTAGAGGTATCCACCAGTTAAGCTGCAGATTCACTTCTTTGCATGGGTGTATCTTTTGAAGTAGTGATTAAACCTCATTCTTAAGCCGCATTCCCCTACTTCACTGAATTTCCACCCTGAATACCTTGTGTTAATCACTTCTCAAAGTTAGCAACAGCATTCATCTCTTTAGAAAATGCTCCTTCTCTTTGATGATGAAAATGAGCAAAATCGCAGTGGAATAAAGAGGACAAATTTGATGGACAGAAATAGAAAAAAATACAGAAAACATTTCTGTTAAACTGAAATTAAATTTTCTGCTGAAATAATGTTACTGTCTTCTTAACTATTTGATACACATTTATTCTAATTGATTTCAACTACGCAAAACTAAATGTAAATGAATATTGAAACRTGAATCAAGAAACCATGCTCTTCTGTGATCAGTAGGATTGATTTTCATCTAAGGTGATTAGTAGAAGTTGTAGACAGTCCACTAAAAATGGCATATTATCTCTTCTAAACAATCAGTTACATTGGGTAGGCTTCATAATATGACACTCCTTAAATAGATTAATATGCTTTGGATTTTCTAATGAATGTTGACAACTACATGCCACTTTTGTTAAGGCAATTAATAATGCATAAGAATGGAGAGTCTGCTGTTTCAACTCTGAACTCTTCTTTTTTTCACTATTTTATGTTCCAGAAATATTGATAYACTAAAATCTTCAGAACTATCTCTTTCTTTCATTGTGTTTTTGCAGGATTCCTTGCTAATTTCTCTATTGTGTTCTTCTGTGAATTATGAATTGCTAGAAACAGAAACAAACAATCTGGATCACAGACAGTTATCTSTCCAGAGGAAATCTTCATCATCCTTTGGATATATTGTTTCTTGGATATATTGTATCTGGCTACAATGTCTGATGAAGCCAGTGCCAATAATTCATTAAAAACTGCAGGGAAATGTATGCTTACAGTATTCACGCAAAAAGAAAAGAGAAGTGTGTGCTATATGTCTGAGTCAGATATTTTGCTAACATCAAATTATTTCAGTTTTAGATGTGGCTGTACTTCAGATTTTGGTGCAGCTAATGTAGATAGAATGAGCCTTTTTTAATGAGCTTACCCAGCTGCTGGTTTGCAGTTTAACCTTGTAAGCACAAAACTGAACAAGGATTAATATATGCTGCTAAGTGATGTTATTCACTATTGCTTTGGAAGCTACATTTTAAGAGGCTTTAGAGTTTTATTTAGTAGTAGTAGCAATTAGCAGTATTAGAATTTTATTTGGCATTACATTTGACATGTTATTTGACAGTACTTAGGATCATGATGTTACATTGTAAATGCAAGTAGGTAAAGAGCAGTGCTACAGTGAGGAAGAGAAATGAGAATGCCGAATTATTGTTTTAGTGATTCAYACCAAAACAAACTTACATGTCCCTAGGCACAAATGTGGTTTAAACAGAATTAGAAATGTGTATACATTACATTTTCAGTCTGGGATCATAGCATTTTTTTCAACAAATCTGAGTCAGTTTCTATTAATGTCTTTCATTCAACAAAACAGAAGCAAATAAAAATAAGATACTTGTCCAAACATAAAGTGTTTTGAACGTAGGTGAAGTAAAGAATAATTTCTTCATTGCTACAGGCAGTCATCATGTTTCTTAAATGAATATGTCCTATCTGCCCCAACATTTACTTTGTTTGTCTAAGTATTTGGTGTATTGTAACACTGACCAAAATAGTCTGGTGAAGTCACGCTTAAATATTTATTTCATTTTATTCACAGAATAAGACTAGACTTACCATAAATGCTGTTGGCAAGGCTGGAGGATATCCCTTGCCTCAGATCTCCAGCARCTTCAAAACCACTACTTCTGGATTGCTTCTTCCTCTAAAATTAGCTTTGAGAATTTCTGTTTCAGCACAACCAGAGGGGAAAACCTATGTGTTTAATTTTATTGTTTACAGTTAACACAAATATGACCTACCTCTGGAAACCTTCAAAGTCATCTAAATTTTTGCATTAAATTTATGTATGAAAAGGAGGCATTTAGAGGGACTTCCTCCACCAATTATAGGGCTTCATAGCTGTCAAAGTAAAACAGATCTTTTCATAGAATCACAGAATTATTTGGGTTGGAAGGGAACTTAAAGACATCTAGTTCTAAACCTCCTGCCATGGGCAGGGACACCTTCCACTAGACCAGGTTGCTCAATGCTTCATCCAACCTGGCCTTGAGCACTTCCATGGCTGGGGCATCAAAAACTTCTCTGTCCTAGTGTCTCACCATCCTCACAGTAAAGAATTTTAATATCTTATCTAAACCTGCCCTCTTTTAGTTTAAAGCCATTACCCCTCTTCTTATCACTACATGCCCTGGTAAAAAGTCCCTCTCATGCTCTCTTGTAGCCCCTTTTAGGTACTGGAAGGCTGCTYAAAGGTCTGCACAGAGCATTCTCCAGGCTCAACGACATCAACTCTCTGTCTCTGTCTTCATAGGAGAGCTGCTCCAGCCCTCAGATCATCTTTGCGGCYCTCCTYTGGATCCACACCAACATGTCCGTGTCCGTCGTATGCTGGGGCCCCCAGAGCTGGACTGAGTACTACAGGTGGGGTGTCACTAGAGAAGAGTAATAGGGAAGAATTCCCTTCCCTYGTGCTACTGCCCGTGCAGCTTTTGATGCAACCCAGCTCACAGTCGGCTTTCTGGGCTGTAAGCACACATTGCTGGCTCATGTTTAGCTTCTTTTCAACCAACACACCCAYGTCTCTCTCCTCAGGGCTGCATTCAATCTATTTTCCACCTGTATTTGTGCTTGGGATTGCCCCAACACACACATTGGACCTTGCACTTGGCCTTGTTGAACTTCATAAGATTTTCACCTCTCAAGCCTGTCCAGATCCCTCTGGATGGCACCCATTCCCTCCAGCATGTCRACCCCCACAGACAGCTGACTGTTCTTGGCAAACTTGCTGAGGGTGCACTCAGTCCCAGGCATGGACTCAAGTCCACGATGCTGACAAAGTTGTTAAACAGTGCTGGCCCAAACACCAGCCCGTGAGGAACACCACTCGTCACTGGTCTTCCCCTGGACATTAAGCCATTGACCACAACCCTTTGAGTGCAACCATCCAGCCAATTCCTCATCCACCAAGTGATCCATCCATCAAATCCACAYCTCTCCAGTTTGGAGACCAGGATGTTGTGTGGGACAGTGTCAAATGTTTTGCACAAGTCCAGGTAGRTGACATCGGTCACTACTCCCTCAACCACCAATGATGTAACCCTGTCCTAGAAGGCCACCAAATTTGTCAGACAGGATTTGCCCTTACTGAGGACATCAGCTGTCACCAATGACCTCCTTATTTTCCATGTGCCTTAGCATAGTTTCCAGGAGGATCTTCTCCATGAATTTGMTAGGCACAAAGGTGAGAGTGGGTGGTCTGTAGTTCCCTGTGTCTTCCTTTTTACTCTTTTTAAAAATGGGGGTTATGTTCCCCCTTTTCCAGTCAGTGGAAACTTCACCAGACTGCCGCAACTTCTCAAGCGCACTTCCATGTATACATTTATATACAATATACATCCAAGTATAGGCGGAGCTGGTATGCACTTTTTTACATCTTTCTGTGGTTACTTGACAAATTCATATACTTCATGCTTGAATCCACTTTGCCTAGATTTTAGTTTATTTGCTGTCCTTTCAACTGCATTTTATGTCTATGGAGCCCCCCACATCCCATAAGCCAATGTGATAGTAGTTAATGCTAGGCTTAGCTCATTTCTAACWCCATGTGAAAAATGCTTCTTTCACCTCTCATTTAAATATTTTTGTCCTCTGTTTTAACAATGGAATCTAACAGACTTACTGTTGCTTCTTGTGACCCATGTAAACAGGAACATTTTGTAGATGGATAGTAGCTGACCATCAATGCCCTTTGTATTTATCCGCTCAGAAAGCTTTTCATTGTTCTGTTAGTTTTTTATTCCTTTTTATCCAGTACATTCTACATCATGATCTTTATGGTAAACAGTATCCTAGTAACAGAAGTAATTGGCTGTAGAGCTCAGAAAAAAATATTAACTTGCATTGCATTTTCAACAAAAAGCAAGGCTGGAGGCAAGATTACAAATATCTGTGATGGACAGGGCCTAAAATTATGGAAGGGGAAAGGTTGGAAACACCTGGCAATCAAACCATGCAAAATATTTTTGGTTTAGTTTAAATTAAAGATATTGATAGTAAGAGCAAAATATTATGCACGACTTAATCTGTGTATCTTCTCTGGAAGGGTSTCAATCAGCAAAATTCTACTGAACACAGTGGAATGATGAAGACAGCTAAATTGCAAACCTGTGTTTAAATGCCCTGCTGAACTAGGATTTTTCTGCTTGTGTTCTTACTAGATACATGTTTGGTCACRTGATAATACAGCATATTAGGAAATAAAATCCATTAAGGTGCTGCAACTAGTTTTATACCTAACATAATGCAGCGTAAACATTTTTAACTTAAGAAACAAACTGTAAAAAATGTGTAGCAGATGGAGCCTTAAAATATTTTTTCATGCATAATTCAGTGCAGTTTAGATGTTTGCTTGGCTGCAAAGTATTTCTGAAGATACAAGAAGATGGAAAATGTATCATATGCATATAACAATGTAAATGTTTTAACACTTAAACATTCACTATAGTAGAGGTTGACAGTTGTATTTTAAATGTCATGACTTTTTTCCAGAAGTTCAGCAGTATTCTTCAAGTCAAATCCTTTCAAAACAATCATAATTGATGTTAAAAGAAAATGTAAATTGGAAAAGATCTTAATGTACTGTTAGCAAAACTCTGTTCTAAGTGAAATATCTCACCATAGTAAAATAATTAATGTGGCATAAAAAATGATTAATATGATCTTAAAAACAAATTGCTTGACCTCTAAAATGATATCACTTCTTTTAAGTGCTTCCAATAAGATAGTTCTTCTCTTACTAGCAGARCATGGTAAAGACAAAAAGAACTCAAGGTCCATGCAAATAAATTCCAAGGAAACAAATAAGTAAACAAAGAAATTTAGCCTAAAAACCCCTGCTATAAGTGAAAAATAGGCACTTATTTGCAAAATTCAGATGATGATGATCCATTTGGGTACTCTTTAAAGTATTTAAATTTCATACATGCCTCACTACTTTAAAAAGATTTTAAAGATTCCAGAAGAAAGAAGTAGGATTCTACTCCCTAAAAACAGTTGTTTCAGGATTTTGTGCTGTTTAAACTGCATCATGTGTCTTTTTTTCTCTGTCCTAGGTAGAAATGAAGGCAAACTCATCTGTAGATATCTTCATCATTTAACTTGAAGATAACAAGTATAAACGAAATTAAACAAGATAAACAAAATAAATCTCAGACCTAGAACCATGTTTCTACCTACAGTGATTTCTAAATTCTTCTGCAGCCAAGGAATAYATCCTCGCTATGTCATCTAAGGACTTTGATCCTACTTTCAGAGCACTACTGGCAGTGCAAGAATGAGGTCCTTTCTGCACAAGCACAGTATTTCTAAGCCTGGGATCAAAGGAGACAGACAATACTTTCAAGCCTTCCCTCCTTGACATTTTCCTAGATGGGACATGCAGTTAAAACAAAGCATCCCTAAGCATCTGGCTGGGTGTGAAAAGAGGGTGGGTAAGGAGAAATACACTGTACTCTTTGCCTTTTCTGTATGAGCTTTGCCACTCTGCAGCAAAGACTCCTACACTYGCCGGGTCAGGTAGCGAGTAACGGCGACAGAAAGTGACTTCACAGCCATGAGGTATCTCCCTCTCTGCTCCAGAGGCAATCCGTGTACCTCATGTGATTAAAAACACGTAATCAGTCTTGAAGTTTCATAGCAAAGCTGTCATCACAGCCCAGTTGAGTGTCCTTACCACTAGGGAATTTTACCCTCTTCTTAGTTCTCTGGATTTGAAATTGTTTACTACTCAGTGGAACAGTTTCAATCAGAAGATAAAGAGGTTTTTTTTCATTCCCAGCCTGTACACTTCCATAGATCTTGATTTCTTCTCTCACCTTCTTGATAACATTCTTGCCTCCTCTAAATTGACTTGTAGATGTATGCTCTGATGAATTTTATAGTCTTTTATATTACACTCTTTTATAAAACCCAATAAATTTTAAATTAGGCACCATGTGGGGTTGCCAATGTCAATTTGATCCACTGACTCTGTACCTTCTTCCCTAGCAGAGCAAGGCCAGCCAGTACAGAATGAGATTTTGGCTGGGGCCAATTCGCCATAGCCAATGTCTTAAGATGGAAATCATTCCCAAAGCCCCAGTATGCAAACATACTCTTTGTCCCCTAAAAGGTTTCCTTATTCCTTAAGGTCCTTATTTCCTTATTCCAAAAGGTTGCCTGTTTCCTGACTATGTATTCCTTTGGCTTTGTCAGTCTGGTGCAACTACACAGGCTCACTTCAGGAAAGCTGCAGGCTTGGTGCACTGAGACTCAATTAGATACGTTGAAGACACAGCTTCTGTTAGAGAGTTGATGTCTTATAAGTCCTTGATTGGCAGAGATTTACTGGTAGCAACATTTCAGTGAATAGCAAAAATTCTGCTCCAGTTTGCATTGCTTTCAAGACATAAGAARGACTTTAGCCTAATCACAAACAATTCCTCAAGAGGCTCCTACAACATTGCTGCATTTCTATGGGTTTGTCTAAAAGAGTTTTATGGATGGAAACTGTTTCTTTGTGTGAAAAGAGGTTGTTATGCTATTACAGCAAGGTGATCATCCATTAACATCTGGACCCTGGCTTAATCTGCGAGGTCAGAACTCTGGATCTTAACTGACAATCACCTTGATTAACTTATAGAGTGACAACCTTTCATGYAAAGAAAGGATTTATATTTTCATAACACAGTCTTAAGCAAATCTGCCAAGCCAAATTTTTAAAGTGAAACTACATCCCCCAAAATGGGTCTGGAGAGCAAAAGCAAAAACGCAGGAGATAGGTGAAGCCAACCACAGGTTTAATATGTGAAGATGGAGATTCTCTACACAGTCTGGTACTGAGTGCTTAAAAACTGAGTGTAGGCAGCATTCATTTAGTATACATTACTGCAGCTGCYGGAGCTCCAGCATTCGTCATTGCCATTGATCCAGAAAGGGCAGAATGCTTAGCTGCTGGGGTTGGTCTCTTGTGACTGAATTTTCTTGAAAGATAATCAAAGAGATTTGTGATTCAGCAGCATAAATCTTAGCATCAGAGAGCATTTTCCTCTATTTTTGGTATCATAGATGAGAAGGTATGAAGGGGTATGAAGGTATGAAGGGGTATGAAGCTGCTCCTTTTGCAGAATAATATGCTTTTTAAAAGCTTGGTCAGTGATGACACATCACTGCATGACTGTGCTTTTCATGGGTATCAGACATAGAGGTGTTAGGTTCTAAAATTCCTATTCTAACAATCTCCCTGAAGTTTAAACAGTTATCAGGAGAGTGGCATTAATCAGTTACTTCCCAATGCATTTCATATGACAATGCAAGGTTGACAATTACAAACCAATCAGCACATTTTCCTAAATCTGAATATTTTGTCTGCTTGGCAGGAGGAGTTATAACATAAAAGATAACAATAAGGGAAAAATGAAAGGAATTCTCACACATAGTACAAACTTCAAGTATTCTTTTTATCACTAACAGTACATGCAAAGTATTCTCAAAGTTTGAGGATTTTTTCTTCTTAACTTTGTTTTTCATTTGTGAGCAATGAAGACCATATTAAACCAAAGTTATTCTCTTGCAGCCCAACTTGAAGTCCATAATGCTTTTGAAATGCTTTGTATCTAATATTTTGTAATAAATATTGCTACCCAAAGCAACTTCATATCAAATTCTCTTAAAATAAGTGTCACAATGAAGAGCTCTGCCTTATAATTTAAACTATTTCACAGTATTTTTCACATAAATCAGGTACAATAAAATATTATCTGCATAAAGAGGCTTTATTATTGGATAATGGTAGAATAAATAATGTTGTAGGGGGTTTTTTATAACTGAGCTGACCCCACATGCAGAATTTGTTATCTTCAAATATAGCTTTATTTTCCAAGGAAAGTACGTGCAACACCATTCTTTTATAGATAAGACTAACATTAATCTACATAGGGAACCTACCATAATTTATATTAAAGGAATGTTTTTTAGGCATTCAGGAGATGCTGTATAAGCATTTGAAAGCCTATAATTCAACTCTCCCAAGTTCTGCAATGTTTTATAACCTTGACAGTGCAATTAGAGATGCGCAGATAATCAAGCCAGTCTTTATCTCACTAACCAGTGTAGTGCAAACTCCAATGGGAGTTTGGAATTCATCGTCTTTCCATATGTATAAGAAACCTTCAGTTGCTGTACCTTGTGTCCGCACAAGCTTGTTGTTCTCAGTACTGAACTCGCAGGTTGAAGCTATGTGGGGGAGTCTTCAGAAAAATTTGCAATATGCTTTGTTTGCTGTACAGGTGAAGTTTTAGGCAGATTCTTATCGGTTTTGATGTAAATAAAAGCTACCAAGAACAGCGAAATGTTTTGGAAAAGCCATATGATCTGCCAGGGTGTTTCCAGGACTCTCAATTATCTGCAGTTTTAGCAGCCTGTAAACTGGGAATTCCTAGAGCCTGGCTCAGGTCTTCTGGTCCTCCAGGGAAAAAAGTGTGAGACTGCTGCTGTCTGAGAGTGTCAGACTAAGATCTATCACCCCCTGTATGATGATTCAGGAGCAGCCTGCTTGATGTAATCACTCAGAGGCAAGGGGTCCTGTATCCTGTGTGTTCCAAACCAATTTCCACCAGACAGCCTGACACTGAAGGACACTGTTGCAGAACACACAACAGTCCAGCTAGCTGCAAAGGTGACCTCATTCCTCCTGGTCACCCGCAGTCCCTGACAGACCCAGAGGAACCAGCACTTTCATAAAATCACAGAATATTCTGAAAGGGACCCACAAGGAYCATTGAGTCCAACTCTGAAGTGAATGGCCCATATGGGGATTGAACCCAGAAACCTGGTGTTATTGGCACTGTTCTCTAACCAGCTGAACTGATCTCAGGGTCAGTTTGCAGGTCTGTGTCTTCAGGTTGGAGATAACCCCAGACACTGTTGGCTTTCTGGTGGTTCCCAGTGCACARTTTTGCCTATGGCCTTTCCTCCTGCCCACATGGCTGGCCACATTGCTTGAAGTGTATTCAGGCAGGGTGGATGCCTCTTGTTCCTTCGAGGATATTCTGGACACTACACAGGCAATGTGTAGAGGAAAGGGAAATGACAGAGAACATGAAAAGGTCTGTCTTAAGCACAGAACTACTGTGTCCTACATATAAAAAACATTGTACTAATGTAAGTCAAAAACATAAATTAAAACAATGTTTTAATATACATACTCTATTAGAACRTATGATTTTGGTGGCTATGCTTGCACACTTTTTCTTTCTTTTTCCATTTGTTCCTATATCAAGTGATATCTTAAGTGAAATTTGTTACATTGTCCACATAGCTGAACATCCAGATCTCATTACTATGTATTGCTAGCAAGTGATGATTCTCACTGAGTTGTGAAGTATATGGACCATATTCACTCAGTTTTCTGCAAACTTTCAGTTAGATTTAAGTGAGCTGACACCTCTCTACAAAGGGTTCTATTTCCCTTTTTCTTTTTTTTCTTTTTGATTTTCCTGACTGTAATTTAAGGCAAGKCAGGACATCTCTATTTTTGAGAGCTGAGAACTTGTGACATCCAGTCCCTGAAGGGGTAACYTTATTTATTATTCCACATAGTTTCCTGACTACTAAAAAGGAGAATAAATGTAATTATAAAAATGTGACTTACAACTTTCTCTGAGTCCCAAGTGTGCATTCTTTTTAGCCACCTATTCTCTCTCCTCCAGATCGTGATCCCACATGCACTAAACAGTACACAGAGAACCCACCCACAAACCTCAAGTCAAGGGTATCATATACCTCCTTGAATAGAGGGATCCTGGAAAATCTAAGTTTTCTAAGCTGGAAAATCCTAGTTTTCCAGCTTTTAAATTATACCTTCTATAGGGAAGGTGCCTTATTGACTAGAAAGTGCACCTTTACCAGTTTATCATTTTCAGCATATTTGGCTCTTTCAGTATTCCCAACAGTTATCCTTCTTTGGGCACAGCAGAGGCTCTGAGAAATAGAGTTAAATGACTTGCTCTGTGCCATACAGGGACTCTGTCACAAATTAGGATATGACACTGTAAAATAATACTCTAGAGGAATACACTTCCCTCTGAAGCTTAACTCCCAGTTTAAACTGACATATCCTACAAACAGGCACCATGTTGCAATACCAGTGCTCATTAAATGATAGATTTAAAGTCAGTTTCCAAGTATCAGAGCAGCACACTCTCCTTGAGCCTGCCTTGCTAATAAGTTGAGAATCACGTATATCCCATCAATAACCTGTTGTGAAAAACAAAACTTTTCCTTGTTAGATCAGGCAGTGCCATTACACAAATGGTATATAGTCCTTCACATTTTATTTTGCAGATAAACAAGACTACTTTAATTACCGCGATCTGACATGCCATCTCCAGAACCGAAGGTACAGTACTGAAAGGTATAATACATTTGCAATATGGTGAAGATTTATTTTAGGTATTAAATGAAATGGTATTAACATAGAGTATGAAAAATACTGCCCTGTTCTTAATAGAATCTTTCCTAAAGGAACAATTGTAGAAATGGATTTCAGATTTTACTGCTTATGTCAAAGTATTAAATGTTGTACTAAATTATATTTTGGAAAATATGAAGCTTTCTCACAAACAAGAAATAGTTTTAATTATGCAGGGTGTCTTAAATAAGCAGGAGGTTAGCAGAGTCAAGGAACCCTAGAAGCTGAATTTGTTGACAAAGACCACTTTTCATTTTCTGATTGATTAGGGCAAAATAGCCATCACAATCAATATGACAAGTAAACAGAAGGACTGAGTGGCAAAGAAATAGATGGAAAAGTATTTCAGGGGTATGGATGTTTTAAGAAAGTATATTATAAAGATGGCACCAAAAGCTAAGGAAGGTATGAAAGAAAAATCATATGCAGGCAAGAAGAAGTCAGAGCAGCAAAAGTCATCATTTTTGATACCTCGATCAAGCAGCACAGAAGTGTTGTGCCTAACAAAACAAAGAATTCTTGCACCCACAGAAAGAAAGGAAGAGAAATAATAGTAACATAGCATCTTCCTGATGAAAAGAAGTCGGTGTGGATTTCCTTGAGAATATAAACTGAGATCTCTGTAAAGGTCACAGCCCAATGTAGATCTAATGACGCCGAACACCTTGTCTGAGTTAGCGCTGTATACCTAACACACCACATATTTTCTTCCATATCCTTCAGCACGGAATACTTGCCTTGAAAAGCTTTTGTGTAAGGTGTGGCAGAGCTGCGGGAGTTGGAAAGAGCATCCCTCCACACTGTGGTGCTCCTGGCCACAGCCTGGGCTGCCCTTCAGCTACAGGGAGAGACACACTGGCACCAGTGCCCCTAGGGGTTCTAGGGCCACATGGTGAGGAACAAAATTTTGGGAGGTACAGATCCTGCTGTGATGTCGAGAGGCAGCCACTATCACTGCAGAAGAATACTTGTACTCAAATGACAGGCATCTTTCTTCCTAAGATTATGTAGTACATTCAGTGATAATAGTGGTCACACGACCAAGGCTGACAGAGTTCAAAAAGACAATACTCTGGGGCACATGGTGTGACTTTTGGGGATGGTCCCATKCAGGGCCAGAAGTCAGACTCCATGAACCTTGTGGGTCCCTTCCAACTCAGCTTGTTCTGTGATTCTGTGAAATAAAGTATAGAAGAAATTATGCCATACGTATAGCCATCTGACAGCTTTCCTGATGCAATGTAAACAGTCCTGGGTGGTTATCGGGGAAATGCCTGAACAGACAAACTTTATCAGTACGCACAGGACTTTGCCACCTACAGAGAGTTTGCAGAGGACACACTTAAGATCATGAACACAAGGTGAAACATCAAAAATAGGACTTCAAGGAAAAAGTACATTTCCCAGGACAGGCTTCTGCGTATTGTGGAGAATGAAATTTTGAATGAAACTGCAACAGAAAAATCAAATAAAGCCTAGGTTTTAAAGACAGAGAAATACACCATATATCACAATGTATTTTTACAGGACAGGYTTCAATAACTCACAAGAACCAGGTCACAACCTTAATGTTGGCTGGCTGAAGCTACTGCATTACTATCATCACAGATCACTTTTGCACCAAACAGTTTTAATACATTGTAATGTGGGAATTAACCACCGCTTTCTGATAAGGAGCAAGTCACCTTCTATTATCAGGCATCAAATCATTTTAGTATTTTGCTGATATATTCTTTTCGTCTACAATATGCCAAGAAAATAGTTTATCTGCCTGTAGAGTGGAAAGAAAATGTGCCTGAATAAGATGGAGATAAAAATGGATACAAAAATTAGTCCTGGAGGACAGTAGATTTCCCAAGACCTTGCTAAGAACTCAGAGACAGTTATATTTGGCTTTAAGTACTCAAGCCCAAGTTTATTTTCAGAAAATGATAGATTCTATTCAGAGAGCTTACAAGATGGCAAAGACATTTAAAAGAAGACCAAATTTTATTCATTTGTGATTACATGCATCAATGGAAGAATAAATATGGTGAATAGATAGTGAAAGATATATTTGTAGTATCATGTGAATTTGGGACTTAGATATCAGGTATGGACCAAATCTTTTATCAGTTGGACTATGACCATAAGGATGTGTCTACATCAGGGATTGAAGGATTTGTGGGTTATGAATTTGGCTTGTGCTTATATAAATAGATATCTATCTGTATGGAGACATGGCAGACACTCAAGCACACAAGTGGTGCACTTGATGTGGTGTCCTTTTGAAACAAAGGTTGCTGGGCGGGGATGCTGGGGAGCATCATTTTAATATGGACTCAAGGTCTTCCACCACATAGCTCTGTACATTTTTATGGCACATTCAAAGTTAGATTGTTGGCAATCTGTTTATTTTTCATATCTTTCATGTTTGTTGATAGAGATCTGTTGCAAGTCTGCTCTTAACCTATCCATCAGTTACCACACCACATGACTGTCACAGAAGGACCTCTCCCCTATTATCTCTCCATTTTTAATTAGTCAGTGCTATGTCCTACTAATAGTGGACAAAACTTAGCAAGTAGGACAGGGAAGTGTGCATTTAGTAGTTGCGATTGACAGAAACTATAGGTAAACTCTTTCCTGTATAAAAAAAAAGGTGAATCTGAAGGTCTAGAAAATTATCTCCCATAAAAAATGCCAACAGTCTACCCAAGTGTAGATGAGGACAGCAACAAGTCCTTCATGCTGYGAGATAAAGACAGAAAAGGTGGGTCTTGCCCTCTCTCTCTTGGCACATTTTCTTGACTGAAATTCTCTTCTACTGTAACATGTATTTGAAGACAGGTCCTCCTCCAACACAACAACAAAACGTTCTGAAGGCTTGTACCACAAGTTCAGGTCAGATACACTCTTCTGTTCCAGTTTCTGAAAGCGAATTGCAGCTTGTTTATCCTGACTGCACCTCCAGTGGACTCCCTCCCAAGTCATAGTCACAATAGCAAGACTGAAAGAGAGACGAGCAGCAGAGCTGGAGCCATGGCTTCCAGAGAAGGTTSTCCCATGACAGCTGGTTGGGAACAGCATGCAGGGATCTGGTATGGTTGTCTACTGCTTGGTGTACGATCCTGAGGATTTCGTAGAAACGGCTTTCAGTTTCTGGAGTCAGCGGGACTTTCTCCTCAGGGTCTTTGGACAGATCGAAGAGCAGTGGAGGATCATGTCGTGTAATGAATCCTCCATGGCAGAAGCAGACRTGAGAATCATAGCAACCATTGGAGTCCTCAGGACTGAAGTTTGGAGTGAAAAAGAAGACTTTCCAGACAGATTCACCTGCAATTTACAGACACAAAACAGCTGGTGATAAAATGATAAAATGGAAGTCCCCTTGTCTTAGGAAACCCCACCACCAAGGGAAATCAGTCTTTTGGTACAAAGACAGTACAGGTACTCTGTACAGAAACTGTAGCATACTGAAAGAGTAAAAAAAAATTGAGCAAAACAAAAATAAGCAAAATATACATATTTACATATATTYATGAAACAGGTATGATCATTTCATTCCCTTGGAAGAATTTTCATTAACCAAATCATAGAGGACTTTAAAGAACTTTGTGTTTTTACACAAACAGTGCTAAGAAGATTTGCATAAATGTATACTAAGTCTTCTTCAAGGGTTATTAAAATGTATCTTTGCCCCTTGACCATATCTACCCACTGCTGGGCCATATCTGCTTCTCATTTTGCTAATTATTTTGATTAGTTACCTATTTTCTATTTTCATAGTTACCTTTTTCCCTCTTCCTGTTTGTTGTATTAACCCATTGTCCTCTGCCCCATGCTTTCATTGCAAACACCTGGATACAGAGTTTCTCATTTTAATTAAATGGGATGACATGAAAAGGCATAATGGATGCTGAATTCCTGTCTTAGATCTCTAGATAATTTTTCCAAATATAAATTATAAATAACTGTTACAGTAGTGTAATTCTTAGGTGACATTCTGCTTTGCAAAATGGGAATCAAAGTTCTTCATTTACGGATTGGTCATTCTTTCTGACCTTACTTTTCAGCGTACAGGAACTGAACTGTCCACCCTCGTGTAACTTCGGTCTGTATTTTCACTGTTTGAAAATCCTAGCTATTTCCTGGAATATGAATAAGCAAATATCACTTGGTTCCTTCAACAAGCACTCTCAAACAGCACACTGGAGAGTCTGAAAACACTTAACAAGAAAGCTGTAAACAAAAAATTGTTACTATTTTCCTCATGTATCATGGAACAGGTAGGGAAGGCAGAACCAGACAGGAACTACCAGGGAAGCACAGCATCCTCCTACAGACGAGGAATTATACAGTTGTCCAGAAATGGAACAAAGAATAATTAATTAGAGAAAAAAACCCATATTTTATTCTTAATAAAAGCAGCATAACAAACATCTGAGATCTAGGATGTCAGAATACTTGCCCACTTAAGACTATACAAACACTGGAAAAACATAGTCATCAGTAAATTACATTTCTCAGCACCCTATTGTGAAAAATGTTTTTTGTATCACCTCAATATTTTAAATACTAAGGGAAAAATCACTTTTCAGTATTTTGTTGAATTTTGTGAAGTTCACAGAAAGCTTGTTAATCTAGCAACAGACTCTCACAGATTTATGTGTGCTACAGTATTTAATATTTATTAATCAATTCATCAGTTCAATAGAACGGAAAGCACTAGAAAATGTGGGAAAGGTAGAGCAGTGATAAACTGGTACATGCCCTGCTATAACTACATCACACTCAACTTTTAAAGAATAAAAACAGGTTTAAGAGAAATGATTCAGCAGACTAAAGAGTCATAGGTGCAGTTCTAGACTATAGAATGGATTTAAAGGACAGTAGGTGACCTTAAGATTCTTTGCAGCTGTTCCATAGCATTTTTCACATTATAAGAGATTTTACCTTAAAGAACCAAATCAATGACAGAGCCTGGAGACTTCCAGTTCACTTCATCTCCACTTAAATCAAGGTCGGATGGGTGATGGCTATTGTATACATTAGACTGGGAGAACCCTCTGAATGCTTCTTGGAAGTCAGCAAAGGGGAAGGAGTTTTAGAGGCTGAGAGTGACTTGCTGGCACAGACAATAGGATGGGGMAGGTTTTAAAAGGCTCTGGCTGTGACAGCTGCAATGGCACAGTCTTACTGGGAAAAAATAAAAGGAAATTTAAAGAAAGGAAAAGCAAGATAAGTGAAGGTAAAGCAAGATGTCATTCCTTCATCTACCTCCAGTAACATTTTGAAAGGTTGGTTCAACACTCTAATCTCTTGTTTTCTCAGAATTAAAATAAACAAACAAATCAAATACTGCCACTTAAATTTCTTTGAACTTATGCACGGAACATTTGCCAGAAATATGCCTCTCATTTACTGAGATTTAGAATTTACATTTTGGAAGGTATGTAATTCTGTACTAAGCATTGCTTCAAGCTCCTTAGATGTGTTTAATTGGCAAGATGGACAGTGAAGAACATAAAAAGCCGAAGTGTCTGTGTGACACTGTAGACCATGCAAAGCTTGCCACACCTGAGAATTTGATTCAGGGCACTTCAACACCTTCAAGGTAGATCAGCAGAAAAAAATTATACAACTACTAAAATGTCAACTAAAAGAAATTCCAGTAAGGTCATACATATGAGAACTTTGTGGTCAGGCTGTCTTACCGCACATCTGTCTTGCATGGTACATTTGTGCTGAATGACATTGAAGAGAAAATTTTCAGCCACCTTTTTTTGGTGCTGGGCATTATAGCACCAAGTCTGCTCAAGGGCTTACAGATAGCATTACAAAGTTGGGAATTCTGAATTAATGCAAGTTGGTACAAGCAGATCATATTGGTAAGAAATGGGGAAAAGAAAGAAATAAGGAAGTTGCACCATGAYTTTTTCCCCACAGAATAAAGTATTGCTCAGGTTTGGTTATATACAGAGCATATGGCATGTTGCARAATCCAGCGCAGGGCTGGGGAAAAGGCATGTGTGACATCATATCATGTCTGAATGACGTTGCTAGTGTTTTGAAGAGCTGATGGTAGTTTATCACCTATGCAGCTACAGAATGTGATGATTATACAGYGCAAAACACTGAGCTCTGGAAGAGCAAAGCCTTTTACTGTGCAATGTTTATCTGTTGCATTGCAGCAGTGTTTCTGGAACTTCATGTGGTGCTGGAGAAGCAGCAGCGCAGACTTTAAACACCTATTTCCTAAGCATTAAAAAAACTAAAGCATATCTGTCAGTGTCTGTGGCTGTGGAACAGCCAATGCAATATACTAGGYGACATTAAGAGCTGTCAGACTTCTAATCTGTAAAGCTGATGAACTGTATAAGGTGCAATATTACAAAGAGAGAGCTCTCTCCCAGTCTCTCTCAGCTGATATAAAATCTCCTTTTGTCAGAGGGTTAAGTACAAGGATCAAATTAATCTCCCAGTAATTAACGGTACCTATGTTCTCCAAAGCATCTGGATAGTAAACTCTCATTATATAAAAAGATAACTCTATGTCTCTTCCACAGTGAACTTAGTAGTAAAATTGTCAGGGCTTCCCTGAAGCCAAGTGTATCAAGTCCCCTCTGAAACAGCAGGCAGGCTCTAAGCCTGCAGCACCCTTAAAGGTCCTGTCCCAATGCTTCACAAATAATTTGAGTCCCTTTTTCCTGCAATTGTCCAGTTCTCTGAGGTGTGCAATAAGTTCACTTTCAGAATACCTCTTTCCTTTACACGTTAAGAAAAACAAATACTACAGAAGTTGTACTTCTGAATAGTCTCAGATTAAAATAGGTTGCCATTAGTCCAAGCAAATCTGCTATGAACATAGTTGTTCAGTGTTCAATTTCCCTAGAAGACTCCTCTTCTCTTTTATTATCATTTACCCAGTTATTTATCCTCTCATACAGACAATAGTAGCTCCAACAGACAGGTAGAAGCCATGAGATTAAATAAAAGTCTCTCAGCAAGATATATTAATATATTCAAGATGAAGTGACACACTGGATAGGGATGTCATTTCTGTTATAATAGCACTCTTCTTAATCACTGATGGCTAACTGGTGTTTTCTGATAAGCAGTTCTTGACATGAATAGAAGCTATTGCCATGTTATTGCCTGGACTTCATTTTTACTGAATTTAATCTATGACAGTAGCTTTATAGGTTTGGTGCTACTGTCATCTGCTTTGTTCATATTATTGTGTCGCTTCTTTCTGTAGGAGAACAAGTTAAACAGGTCTGTTCGTCACCATACATCAGGAAACTTAGTCCCTACTCAAACTCAGATGCCTCTGAGGGGAGCCATTTGGGTGTAGCAGACCAACATAAATTGCCACAGACATTTCTGTGTCTGAAGTGTTCTCTGTAGCCATTGTCAACTCCCACAATCTAACTCACGCTTTTCAACATTTTACACAGTAGCAGATGAAAACTGAAACTCACTTGAAAATTACTTCCTTCAGATAACTCTTGTACTTCGATTGAATCCTTTCTTCCTGCTTCCTTTAAGTTAATTTAGAATTGTTAGGTTCTCTGCTAATCTTATATTTAGCAGATATCACATATATATATATTTTCAGCTCTTCAATAATTTAACAATGTAGAAAAGGCTTCAGTTGTGAAATTCTTGTAGAACTATATATAGCTATATATAGCAAAGACAATACTATTTGTTTACTATAATGAAACTAYGCATATTATTTTTATGACTATGTGCATTCCTCAAACAGCTAATAAAAATATGCCATTTGAGTTCAAAAATTTGTAACTTTATTGTTCTTACAATAAAAATTTCTTTTTTTTTTTAGATACTTGTTTTAAGATATTATATTTAAGTAATATAACATCTCATGATGTTATATTGTTACATCAGTCAAAAGACAGCACATTATGTCCCAGTGTAGGTGGAGAATAACTGAGGATAACTCAAAGACATGATGTTGGTGTATGAGAATCAGTTGTTGCTAGAAGAGGTTTACATAYAGAACTGTGAAGAACTTACAGTATTTGAGGGAAAACCACGAAAAATAAGAGCAGTACCAGTGATTTTAAAATCTTTAGAATTAGACCTGCAGTGTTAAGCATCCACTAAAATAGAAAGGATTACACATTCCTGAATATCTAATAATCATGCTGAACAACTGCTGCAGGAAAAATGCAAGACACACTGAAACCATGCTCAGACTGCTGAAGACAGAAATCTTGCGACTGAGCTCATTATGTAGTGTAAGTGCTGTGGTACGAGAAACTTCCACTGAATTCTGTTCAAAAGTCAAAATTATCTGCTGAATTGAAGCAGCTGAAAAAGAATTATTTTCCTGAATTCTTCATCATCACCTTCAAAAAGAATTGATTGATCATTTGCAGTGTTTTCTTGTTGAAGAAAGTCCTAAAAGGGAAGAATCTGTGTGTATTGAAATTATGCTGCTAATGTAGGAAGTGCTATAATGCAATGTTATGCCTCATATTTGTAAGTCTTAGGTAATAGCAACATGGAATAATACATATTGCCCTGGMAGAAAAATTCCATCTGTAGTAATTTGATGGAAATAATCCAGACACCTGCCAAAGATTTGTTCAAAGAATATTTACTTGCTGAATGGTCCATGTAATTTTCAGTTCATCTAAGCAGCAGCTGATGGCATGCTGAAGACAGAGGATAATGTTGCCACAAAAAACCCCAAGAAACTTGGTCATTTTCAATCTATATAAAAAGTCCTTGAAAACAGAAAAGCCTTCTCCTATTGCTTGTAAAAGAAATAGTCCTAATTTGCATGCAGTTGTTTTCCATGGGAGTAAGAGATTAAGAACACCTTTTCAGTTAATCAGTTAATCAGTTACGAACACCCTTAAGAACAAAGCAGAACCACTTTGCCAAAGTGGCAAAACCCAAAGAGAAACCTATTCAGAGCTGTGTTTTGTATTCTGGGTTTTTTTCTGTCSTTCAAGAATGCATTTTATTAAGAGAAAATAAATTGAGGACAATCATTGCTCTCTTACAGAAAGTGGATGCAATTATTCCAAGTGAAAAGAACAGATCTGTAAGATTCAGAGAGCAATTTTCCTGATACTAAACAAACACATGGGACAAAAATGCAATGGATGTCCTAAGCAATTTCTGCAAATATTTTTAGACAAACTCGTGTCAACCAAAACCATCCTTAGGAATTTTTTTATAAATTATTTTCTTCTGAAAGTTGTCAAAATGTGGATTTCAAAAAATAAGCTCTTGACACATGGAATGCTAGTGAAGTACTCAAAATTATTAATCTGAAAATTATTAGCATGTCTAACCTTTAAGTTACAAGAAGTACATCTAAAAACAAAGAAATGACTGTTCAAAGTTACTTTAAAAGTGAAAAGTAGAAATTTTGTAAATGCAGTTGCCTGAAATTTTGTGCTGTGCCAAAGAATACTGAATAATCATTTGCTTTACTTCAAAAAGTTGAAGAAAAAGGTGAATTACTCTCCCTTACAGATATCTTAGCTAGTTGAATGATTTTGTTTTTTCTTTATTTTTATAAATCTACTAGGTCACCTAGACAATCTTTTGGAAAAAAAATTTCATTTTGAAAATTTAATCAGTTAGGCGTAGATGTCAACATAGCAAAGGAGTAGCTTTTGTGAGAGTAAAAAAATTGTGTTGAAGAAAACAAACATTTCCAAGTAATATGGTGCAAAAAATCTCAGTACCAGGCAGTCCTAAATATCAAAAAAAAAAAAAAAAATCAGAATGACAGAAATTTGGTTTTACTGTGAAGATGTATGTGCATTTAGCATCTGAAATATGAGACAACAGTTTTTATCTCAATGCTAGAAAATGCAGGTCTATGGTGGTGGCTTGACCTGCAGCTGGAGATGCTGCAGAGGAYAGGCCAGCCACACAAGTGACTGAGGAGCCAGTGGGGCCAGGGAGCCCACGTGTTGTATTTAAGTAAAGGCTCCGAGGTCCAGGATCTCCCCCTAGATTATGGTAAGGAGGAAAGTCTCTCTCACCCAGGCCTTGGAGTAGTGTTCTCCCCCATTCATTTGGTTTATCCTTGTCAATCTATGTGCTGTATATGGTTATGTTCCAGAATGTTCTCCCTCACTCGATGCCCCATTGGCTTTGTTCCCCTACTCCTCCCCTTGCCTACCCTTATTGGTTTGTGTACTGCTACCCTGCMTTTTCTCCTCCCCCTAACCCTAGTGTGGTTGGCCCTCAGTGTTCACTCCACCCCTTGTCTGTACGGTATAAAACCTTGTGTCACCCTGTTCTTTGGGCTCTCCTTCCCTGACCCTTCAAGAATAAAAACCTTCTGTGGAACATCATAAGGAGAGTCCACCTCCGGCTCTTTATTCCCGTCTTAAGGTGTCMGYTGTGTGACTGCCTGCTTAACCACCTGCGCTGGTGGGATTAGCGGGTGGAAGGCACGGCACTGTGCCTTTCCCACCGGCTGTCGCACACYGCACCGAGGCACCGCCGGACAAGCATGAGGCTTCTAGGAAGGTTGCGGCCACTGACCTCCAGCTGGACGAGGCCACGCCGTGACACATGTCTTTTCCAGAATGTGAAACCAGCAAAAGATAACAAATTACGTTAAACCATGAATTTGCAATTTTCCCGATACGAAGCAAACAATGTAAAAATCCTCCAAAATCTTGAATGAAGCCTTAGCACCAAAAGGACAAACCACACGATGTTCTTTTACAGATGATCAGCAGGGACTCTGGTACAAGTAACAAATTTATTCCTAAGCAAATTTCTGGAAGTGTATTTTCTGTTTAATGTGCACTTGTTCAAGGTTATGGTATTTCAGAGAAATCCAGTAGTTTGCCAGTTTGGACCTCTATGAGAAATCCAAACTTGATTTCACAGTTCTCCAGTCAGCAAAAACGTTTGAATTTGAAAAGAAGACTTTTAGGAAGTATTGGGAATTTTTTCTTGTTTTGGTTGGATGCAAAATGGATGCAGAGTTCTCCAGCTGTTCTCCAGATGACAGTAAGTGATGGAAAAAGGAAAGAACCCTGACTCTCTCTCATAACTTTCAGCTTAAAAATGCATGTGTACAGTGCAGTGGAAAACAGGCTTTACCCTTCAGAAGTGCTATAACCTACTAGAATCTCCTTCCTCTGAGAAACAAGAGCAGAGAAGGATCTCCTGGGGCTGCAGATGAGATTAATATGCTTTAACTGTTTCTTATATAGGACTTATATGGAAACACCAGCATCATTTTCATGAAAAGTTACTTTAGATCTGTCGTTCGATTAATACAAGATAATTTTGGATTTTTCTGGGTTTGTTTGTTGGGGCTTTTTTGGATTTTGTTGGGGCTTTTTGGTGTTTGTTTTTTATTTGGGGTTTTTGGGAGATGGTGTTTTTTTTTTTTTTTTCCAGTAAGAAATGGTTCATTGGATTGGTGTACAAGAGGTTTGGCTTGTGTCTTCCATGCTGCAGCCATTCCTGCCTCCTAGTTTGCACTCCAAACCAGAATAAAGGGAAGTGCAAATAAGACAAAAAACAGAAAGGCAAAAAGGTCTCCATTTCAACTTAAACAACTGCAATACTAAGTTGGTTTTATGCTCTTGCTATGATTAGAAGCAGGGTAAATATTTTTCTACAAGGACAGCATTTAATTTTTTCCTTCCCTTTATTTGTCTCTCTTTCTATCTCCCAGAATAAGTAGGGGAATGCTTGTAGGGAATGGAGCACTGCAAATCCCAGGGTATAAATAGCTCTGCCTGAGCCTAACAATAACTCTGCCACCACTGACACAGAGCAGAGCAAAGGCAAGAAAATACTGTAACAGTATTTGTCATGCTTGTCAGGGGAACACTTTCCTCCCTAAAATATTGTGAGCGGAAATGTGTATCAGATGATTAGGTCAATTTTCTTGAGCTTGATATAAACCGTTTCATGATGTCTGTTCATGCTAGAAATGCTCTTCTCTCCTTTGACAGTCATGTTATTTCACACTTATCAAATAATATGTCCATAACTGTGTCACCCAAATTCAACTGCAGCTGCTACGATATGAGGATCAAGATATCAAATTAAAATACTTAATGAGATAATTTAGGTAAATGACAGTTGATGCTTGTTTTGCTTCTTCCAGCGCTGTGGTTGAAACACCGAACACAAAGAAGGGATTTGGAAGATGATTTGAGATTTTTGAAGGCTTTTCTTGATTGTGGTGTCTCCATGACATGGGCAAGATCAGGTAGAGAGAGAGGAAAAAAACCAAAACAGGCAAACAAAGAGTAAAGATGACACTCATAAAGCAAGTTAGGAAGCAGGGAAACAAAATGCCTTCAGTAATCAAGTAGATGAAAAAGTTGCGATGAACTTCAGCAAGAAAGAGTAATAAGTGATTCAGATGTTTCATGCAGAGCAAAAAGATGTGTCTTGATATCATCAAAAAGAAAATCAGGAGTAAAGAAAGAAACCATAAAGATCTTTAAAAAAATCATCAGCAACAACAACAACAAAACCTCCAAATCCACTTCTAAAATAGGAAGCTTCTCTAGAGACAACAGTGGAAGTGAAAGAACTTGTGAGACTGAAAAACAAAAGGCAAATGACCAGAAAACCCTCATGAAGGTCAGAGTTCATTACAGCTTCTGCAATTGCAGAAGGGAAAGATTCACACAAGGGTTTGATCAATTAAGAGGATCAAAAGGAGATTCACTATCARTGAGACTAGAAGCTCAGAAATAAGGAGAGAAAGGGGAATAAACAGATAGGAAAAGGATGAAAATACTACAAAAGGACATAGTTCAGAGGGGAGAAGGGCTGCTCTCTGTCCAAGAAAAATGTGCCGTAAGTAACATGAAGACTCATGAGTTATTACTGAAGGAAAAGTGAATTTTCTCCCATGACCTACATAGTGTGAATTAGATACTTGATGCTATTTAAGTCCTTCAGTGGAGAACAAACACTAATTCGTATCACTCTGACACTTCAATGTTTTTCATGCATGGTGACCCTCAAATCCAGAAAAGTGGTCTGCAGCATTTGTCTTCTACTGTTGAGGAAATCTCAAAAAACCCCTTTGCTGTAAACTATAACATGCAAATGTCTAAATATCAGTAAAAGATATGTCTATGTATCTATGGAAACTTGTTACTTATTGCTACAAGTTTTTGTGTAATTTATTTGATAGATTACTTTGCCACTGTGTTGCTATTAAGACAAAGTCTAGTGACAATGAATGAGGTTTAATGAGACTTAACAAAGTTCTTTAAAGTGATTTTGCGGAGGGACATCTATGCATCTAAAACAAGAGCTGCCCCATCACCAACACCAACTGTAAGAAAGAGTTCAGAGAGCTGACAGCTAACAAAGTAAATAACTGTTTTACTGTTGTGTTAAAAGGAAAATTGGAGAAGCAAAGCAAGTTGAGCTTTTTTAATCAGATTTTAAAGACATTTATGACAGTGCAACTCAAATCAGGATCTAAATTTTAATATTTTTCTGACCATTCCTGTCATTTCTCTCATGACACTAATGTATGGATAAAATGATGCTCTGTGCTACAAAACCAATTCACTCTTTGAATTTTATTGCACATTCTAATGGCTATCTTATTTATCTATATTTGCAGACAGGTTCTTTTTTTAACTTCTGCTGATTTAAAAGAAAAAATGACACCAAATAAATTCCCCGAGTCTAAAATTTCCAGTCAACTTCAAAGGACTCCCATAGTGTTCTTCTTGCCACTTAGCGAAATAATACTATTTTTCAGACTGTGAAAAAGGTAGCAAGGCATCTCCAATTTTAAATTCATGTTACCAAATAGGATTTATTGCTCATCACTTTGCTGCTACTTAGTATGCAATCTGACAATCTGGTCACCTCACCTAATTTTGGATCACTGCAACCAATGTGGAGGTCTTTATGCAAGTTAGTTACCAGCCTATACTTATCTGCTTCTTAATTTTGTTAGAGGTGTTTAGGGTGAGAAGAGTTCTGCTTGTTTCTCTTTTGAGGAGAGCAATTCGCTCAGGTTAGCTCAGCTGTAGGCGTCTACACTGTAGACATGTACATGTTGTCATCACCATCTCAGAGTTTGCTAAAAATCCAAGTTGCTAACAGCCTTGAGGGCACCAAAAAGCCTCACTGGCCCTGTCCAGCCCTAGGGTGGACCCTGATCCGTGTGCCCTGCCCACGGACCAGGATTCCAATTTCAGCTCAGCCCAAGGCCATCAGTCACTGATGCTGTCTGAGTGCAGCAGTGGGCAGTTCCCAGCCCTGTCTCTGGATGGCCATAGGCTACAGCGTTTCTTCAAGCTCTGTCTGTGCTTTCATCTCCTCCTGCTCCTGACTGGACTCCCTGGATGGACCTTGAACCTGACTGACCACTTTGCCAGGACTGGGACTATTGTGGACACTGTTACCAGAACCCAGCTCTGCTCATTCTGCTCAGGTGCTTGAAGACATCATTCTGTCAGTAAAGTCACTGTCACTGCTGGGGTCACTCACAGTTCTGTTGGAGTCACTTTTAGGATGAAGTGTCACCCCAAGTCAGAAAGCGGAACTTCTTGTCTCTCCAGTATTCTCTAGTCTACCCTGAATTTTAAGATCAAATATCTGTCTACAAGGTCCTATTGCTTCTGAAAGGTCCCACAGTGTTCATACATAGGGTGTTAAATACTTCCTCCTCTTAAGTACATGTAAAACCTACATATTTCACTGACGCGGCGACAAAATAGAGAGGTTTGCCCTCCTTGTTCATATATGTTACTTCTGCACAGTTTTTAAAATTAGTCTTACTTATCCTTAACCATCATTCAATGACCTTTGAAATATAGTCGTTAACTACAGGACCTCTGCATCAACACTGCTTATGAGATGCTGGTGTCTTTCTCATATAAATGTACAGTTTCCTCTGTTCCAGTTGTAGAAAATAAGAACAGAACCTCATTTCAGGTTTCATTTCAGAACCTTTTTCTCATCTAATTCATCGCCCTGCCACTGCACAATTGTTCCCCACAATGTATTTTCTAAGAGCTCTCTTGATGTATGGTGTCTTCTATTGTAACTTTTGTGCTGCTATCATTCATTTCCTTTATTGCAGGAGACAAAGACATTTTATTGGCATGCTCCTTTCACTTAAGTGTTTTATCTACTAACTTTTCAAATACAAATCCTTCACAAACTTTTTCTGGAGTTTAAATAAGGATTTTGGTGTAGATGACTGTCTCACAGTCCATTTGGTTTGCCCCATCCCTCAATTACCTGTTGCACTGTCTATTCTAAACTCCATTTCTACACCTTTTGTAGAGTTGTAGTGCTCTGAAGTGAATGTTAAAATCCCTGTGAATTTACTGATGATTTAATCTTGTTTGCCTTCAGTTGAACAAAGTATTTCTACCTTAGCTTAAGAATACAAATAATAACCCCATGCTTAAATTTAGCAAAGTACAATGTATTCTATGACTGAAGCTGCTGTGTGCTTAACTAATTGTTTAGGCAAGGATCTACATATGCTGTTCAACTTCCATCAAATCTCCTACTTCAAACTATTTGAGTAAAAATAATGAGTGTATTATTTTTTGGCCATCTGTGCTATTGCTTAATAAAACAGTTAATGAAAGCTGTTTTATTTCTTTGCTACACTGATATTAATGCATATACTGTGAGAAATTTATTTAATGTTGTCTCAAGGTCTATAGGAAGAAGAAACCTGAATCAAGTTTTATCAAGTCTAARTGTCCTGTTCACTGGACAACTCTACCTTGTACAAAAATCAGCGTTCAGCATTCACAACTTACCTCCCTGAAGATTAAACACATGTCTGCTTAGCAACATCCTCTCCCTCCAAACATAAATTCCTCAATTACTCAACATCTCAGTGGTAAAATCTTTTTGCTTTTTCTTCTTCTGGCATAGACGTGTATGTATACATGACATACTACTTAATATATCCAGGAAGTCCAGGTGGTCTTGAGCTATGTGATGCATGGACCTGGGTGCAGTATTTGAACAAAGCCCTTCCCACTCTTGGGCCTCCTGGAGAGATTCATCAGCATAGGATAGTCCTACACAATGCCCAGAGTGCTCAGATGAGATGTAATCAGCTATGGAGTGAGTTCATCTCAAACTAGAAGAATGCAGCAATGGAGCTGGGGAACTCCAGCCATTATTCTTCATTCTCTGTGCTGTGTTTTCTTACAGATTTTTGTGTAAAAAAGACAAAAGTGCTAGAACTTCAGGCAGTGTTTGATATCTCTCCTAAAAAATGACTTAAAACTTCTAGCCAATCATTTTCATGGATCACAAAGTAGGAGGGGTTTTGATGATACATGAGTGGCAAAAGGAATACTGGTGAGTTTTTTTCCCTCCAGTTTCTAGAGCACAGTCACAGGAGAGTAAGTAGACCACTGCTTTGAATGAGGTGGTAGAGACAATGTTTGTTCCCTTTGGCTTGGTCTTTTATTTTTAACTAACTATATAATTCAACCTAATAATTCTAACATGCCTCAAAGTAACTTTGAAGAGGGCACTAATCTCATAAACTTAATCCAACACTTATTATTATTTATTGTGGCACCATGAGGTCCAAGATATGTTAAGCAAGACAATTACAAAGACAAGTTAAACAAAGCAAGCTTTATCTTTGAGCATGAAATTCTACATCTTTTTACYGGTCTAAGAGTGTGTTGCCATACATTATGGTTTTCCTCAAGGGCTCTCACCCCTTATTTTAAGAAGTAATATAAATAAATAAATAGAATATAAAACTGTTTGCAGTCTGAAGTCATTCAGTTACACATTGTACTTCCTTAGAACTACTGAAAGTGCTTTTGGCATTACATGACAGATATAAATTTTATATATGCCCTCCTTCCTCACTGCAGTTAAGAGTGATGACAGGATATTGTGAAACAGAAACATCTGCACACTGGTAGTTGTTTTGGGACTGTTGAAGCTTACACTAAATTTTTAATTCATAGTTCTGCAAACTCAGCCTTAATCTCAATTTTAGCTGGTTTCTTTGTCAAAATACTCTTAATAAAGTCTATGACAATAGTAATGGTAACAGGAAAGACCAGAAAATGTTTTTCTATAGTATTCACTATCCCGGTCCCTTCTTCTATGCATTTTTATGTTATTCTTCACAAGGCAAATAACCTTACACAACTTCCTCATCCATTGCAATGGAAAAGAAAATGGATTGCATAAATGATTTTCAGCTGTAAAACAAGTTTGGTTTAGCATTCAGCAGTAGTTTGCAGTAATTCTTGCTTCATACTATAGTGCACTGACAGACGTTTACCTCAATCTCATCTTGTGATTAATTAAAACATACTTTCCCTTACATTTCCAAAGACATCTTTAACTAGCTGTCAYTCACCTGAACATGTCCGAGCTTAAACTCTGTTTCTTTACTGACACTCTTGAGTATTCCTAACTGAGGTCTTGGCACTCAGACTCTGTAGACATAAAAAGGAACTTGAAATTCAGCTAGGATTAGAGAATAGGAAATCTTCCAACCAAAATGCATTCAAACAGTAGTCAGGCCAGGCAGATGGACCTGCTAAACAATTTTCCTATCATCCAGATCTTCACCCTCACTTTGAAAGCCCTCCTGTCCTGCTGAATCTCATAGGTCTGTCTAGTTTTAGCTTCAGAATTTTGGATCACTACTTGCCTATCAAACATAAAAAGACCAAAAATTAAGTATAAAAAAGGTTATCTGCTTCCACAACTAGCTCCCCAAGAACAGATCAAAACTTACAGGAGGAATAAGATGCCCCTGTACAGACATATTACACAGCTGTACAGATCTCCAAGAATGCAGATAGTTTAAAGATCCTCCTCTAATGCCTGAGACACAAGCTGTTCTCAAAAATCTTTTGCAAGTATGTAGCAACTGAAATACAAAATCTAACAATGCAGTGTGAGAAGAATACATCTGAAGTCAATTTGGTCCACAAAGTGAACAAATTGCTTGAAATTGGTTAGAAAAGAACAAGTATAATTATCATAGGAACAGTTCTTGTGTGTCCAGGCAGAGACTGCATTTACAGGCTCAGCCAAACTCTGAGGTTCACATGTTAATGAGGTAGAAACCTATTTCTGACTCCTGCATGCCATGGCAGTAACACAGATTTATCAAGCTTGCATGTAGACATTGTCTTTGTAATCATTTGCCAACATCTTAGTTTTAAAAATACCCACTAACAGAATAATCCTCTGCAACATTCAAATAATTTATACTTAATTTTCTTGATTAAGAGATAAAAATCCATAACTTTTTCACATATAGGCTGTGTTAAAGAGAGTAACATTGATTTTTTCATATTTTCTATCTTCCAAATACAAACACTTCTCATGAATTAAATGCTTTGAAAGATATGTGCTTAAAAATATTTTCTGAAATACAAGTGGCACATTTACTTTTTTTAGTTTAACCTGCTAGTTGCTAAGCATTCAAATATACTTCGCAGAACTTAGTTCAGGGTTGTTGGTTTGGTTTGGCTATTTTTTTTTAAAAAATCAGTATGTCATCACTATTTAAAAGCACTAGCAGATATTAAACACTTCCTATCTGGAGACCTCAAATGTTTTGGCATTTAAAAAAGGAAAAAAAAAGAGGCCTTTGACAATGATCAGGGGGTATAGGCATCGTATAATGTGCTTAGTATCATGTTCCCAAATCCAGTTAAAGCATTTCTCAGCACCTTTTTCTTGATTATTACAGCCTCTCTGCAAATACCAGCATGGTTTCCTAAGCCAGTCTTTTATTGCCACAAGACAGTCCTGGTGTTTGGAGATACTCAGCATTCTTGAGATCACCAGAACTTCTAAATGACCCAACAGCTTTGCTAGAGCAGAGCTGAATGAACTGAAGCATATGAGAAAACAACACATATTCTTGTACAATTTTTTGCAATTCCCAGTTGCTTTTCTCTCCACTGACTACTTTTCCATTGACCATGAAACTGAACTGAGACATTTGTGTTCAGTACTTACTCTTGTGCTAAGATAAGCCAATTTAAGGCACTTTGCAAGATTTTCAGGATAAACCTGAAAAGTATGATATTCAATAGAAGAAACTGGGTTGTAATAAAAACAATGTAAATGTTGCTAATTTTGATAAATTCAAGTATCATAATACAAATATTTCAAGTATCATAATCCATTTTTCATAATGGATTTCATTTTATTACAATCCCTATTTCAAGTCACATAATGTATTTTCTCTCACTAAAGAATGCATCAGATTACTCATTTTCTTTTCCTTACTCAAAACATAAAATTACAGAATGAAAATCAAAATAATGTATGAAGTCCTGAAGTTTTCCTTCAAAGTCTACAAGTGACCATTGCAAACATGACTCCAAACAAAATTCTAAATGCTTACTGTATTTGTTTTTTWAAAAAAATTAAGCTATACAAACCCTCAGTTTCAGCATGACATAACAGCTACATTTTTTTCTCTCCTTCATTTGCTTGATTTTACCTTTGGTCTTCTTACACTGATCAGCTCTGTTAGGATAAAATCTTCCCAATTATATTTAGGTTTTTTAGCAAATTTCAAGCTTTAGGGCAAAACTTCCCTCTCACAGCATATTTCAAATCATCTTCACTTCTGTGAAACATATATTTCTCCTCATACTTGCACATRAGCTCATGACTTCACAGCATACATACAAATAGTCTTCACTGATGAAACTGATTTCCTYTAGAAAAAAAGATAAATTTTGTTTAATCTCTGGCTTTCTTGTAAGTTGTTTTTTGAAAACTGATCTGAACGCTCAAGAGCTACAGTTGTTTCTGAATCATAGAGGTATATGCTCTTAGCACCTCTGGGTACAGCTGAAAATTGGTTTTAGTAACAATTGCATTCAGAGTCAAAAAATCATTGTCAACTAAAAATACTACAAGCAATCCACCGTTCAGTATTACGGAACTATCAGTATCATCCTCTATGGTCAAAGTAATAACTTTAAATTTTTATATAATATTTATGAATCAAAATTATGTTTGAGTATTAGGCTTTGAGAAATCAGACAATAAGACCATGATATCATATAGAGCACCTGATGCAGATGTATATATTAAAAAAGCATTGTTTTAGCTTCTAAGCTAGGTATGAGTCATAAAACAGAGAGGGATATGCTTTTTATTTCAATGCCTTAAAAACCACAGTCTACATACTGTACCCAGGAATTGCATTTTTCTGTAATACAACTTAATCATGTCTAGGACAGAAGGGTAACAGCTGATCAAGAGCAAACAGCAATATAGTTGCAACAAGTCCCCATTTGGTAGACTGAAGTTTGGGATAATTTGATAGRTGAAGTAGAGAAAGTGCATGAAAGTGCCTCCATGACCAGCTGTGGGATAAAGTGGACCTAGACCCCGACGGGACTAAAGGCTTTGAAGTTTTAAGACACCATGGTCATGAGGAACTAATGAGTTCTAATTTTAATGTTTCCCAGAGCATTCTAGAATTAGAGAAAAGTGCAGTCAAAAGAAATTCCAGAGTTTTGAGACTCCTTTTTCAGAGAATAACTAATTCTTCACTCAGGTAGATTTATTTACTCACAATTTCTTGTCTAACCTTTCAATCTTATACTTTTGTAGTGCTAAAGTCAAAATCTTCATGAGACCATTTATACTTTGTCATTCCCTCTCTCTAATTAACTTTGAACATATGTATCATGGTACTGTTTTAGCAGCTTCAGCATTAATTAACAGTGCTGGCTTTTGGAAGATGATAAAGTACTTGGAGCTTGGAATTAGGTAGGGATGGGAGGAGCACTTTGTTACAAAAAAAAAGGTGTGAATCAACTAAAACCTTTCAAAATTTCAATTCTGTAAAAAAGAGCTAAAGTAGAGAATTCAAACTGGAATCATCAACAGCAGAGTAGGTCAAGACATTGTTTTTGAGCCCCAACTATAAAGCTTTGCTGGCTAAGTAGTTTTGCTGTCAAGGATATGAACTAATGCTAAGGTAACTATACYGCTTTTAGGACTGAGATTCAGTTTCCATTTGTCACCAAACAASACCATACAGAAGGATAAGAGTTACAGACTGAAAAGCTGCCTGTACAAAATCCTATGGCATTGAAGAGAGCCAGATAATACAATTCAGCTAATCTTGAAGATTATATGGAGTCTTGAAGACTCTCCTCTTCTCACTGAGCAAGTGAGGTGATTGAGAATCTTGCTTCTATGAAATAATACCATTTAAAATTAATGTCCAACAGACAGGTAACAGGTTGTACATGAAAAATTAGCACACACTTCATAATGACAAAATTATCTTAAGGATGACCAATACTTCTTAATACYAAAAGGGTCACCCTTTCATTATTGCACTACTGCTAATTCTAGGTGCTAAATTATCATGATCTTTATCGGGGTTTTATGGTCTTGTTGACTTTCAATGTTGTGATTGAACCATAATTTCTAACTTCTCCCTGCTACTATGAATGGTAGAAACCTATTTTGCTTTAAAATGTCAGTCTTGAAGAGGACTGAGTCTCAGACATGTTTGTTTTAGAGTCCCACAGCTATGARACCATAAAGTTCCCCTGAATATGAGTGAACTGCATCTGAAGAACTATTTTCAATAAATTTGGGGGTAAATTTATTGAAATAAATAATAATAAATAATTTATTGAAATTTACTGAATAAAATTTGAAAAATGTCACAATCTGTAGGAACTTATTCTATCCTACTTCACTGAACTTGCCTTTCTAGTAGGAGGCCATTGAAAGAGCTATGATAAAAAACTACTAGTGAAATGTAGTCTCYTTCAGTTTGAAAAAGCTTTCATACAAAATTTCCCTACTAAGAACAACAAAACAAGTGACAAATTCTAGAAAGCTGTTTGGTGTTTTGTTGTGTTTTTTTCCCCCCCCTTAATTTTAGTTTTAGGAAACTATGGATGCTTCAACAAAAGATAGTTGAAAAATGYAATGTATTATGTGCCCTCTGATATTTTAAAACCACAAAAAATGCTCTGAAAGCAACAGAAAGGTCACTGTTTGTACTGAGATGTGAGCTTTTCTTGGGCTGAGAATAGTTACATTGATTATTGAGTCTTTCTGGTTGTGTTGTCTGTCCAAAGTACGATCAGAACTTAAATTTAGAAGCAACTACATGGTACAGAGTGCACATCAACTGCAGATGCACACTGGCGTCCACCATAATATTGTCCAAGTGCACCTAMTGTGAAACCATCCCCTGTTTTCTTCTACATTTATTTCTTCTGCCTTTCACGGCAGGGTCTYTTATGGCATACTGAGAAGTCACCTYGCTGTGTCAACAGTCAAGTTTCCAGGGAATTTCTCTAATAAACAAATACTTTGCTTTATTTTACAGGAGTAATAATACGATATTAGAGGCTGTGGCACACAGAATACTCCATGTGGGTTGTGCATGCATTAACTACTTCCCTTGAAGAACATTGCCTAAGACAACATATGCCATTTGAATCTGATTTTAAAATTAGGATGAATCAGCGCTATGTTCTGAATGTAACATGCAAAATGCTGCAGGCTCAAATCCAACATTGAACTAAAGATATTTTTGGAAGTGTAATGCTCCAGATATTGTTAAAGACCCACTTTTAATGTTACTTGGGATGCTGAAATTAATTTTTGAAAGTTGCAGTGCATTTTTACCTACTCTTTTATGTGGTTATTGTTATTTATATTTGTTTTGACTACTGCTAACTTTATAAATAAATTAAAAAATATCAGACAGTTGTTCTAACTCAAATATCTTTTTCTATTTAAGTGTTGGCTATAGAGTATAAAGAAAAAATCTGTTAAAATTTTTCTTTTGTACATGTCACAAGTGCATGACAAAATATCTGACAGCAAGCCATTAAAGCTGAAGTTTAAATAGCACTGAATTATCTACTTTAAATGCCTTTGCCTTTATATGATCACTGAAACCTGTCAGCTTCTCCATGTTCACTAAAAACATTACTAATTTAGGTCAAGATACTTTGAATTCAATAGACCAGTATGTTATGGTTGCTATTTTTATATGAAGACAAAGCACTCTGATATGATCACTGAAAGTCTGTGTGTATAATGTCAATGTCAAAGGACATTTACCATGGTCTTTCACTGGCGGAATATCCCTCTAAGACAAAAGCGTTCCTGCATCAATTTTACTATAACTAAAAAGAAAAGTCTATTCTTTCTAGCTAGAAATCTAAAATCTTTGTGACAATAGGAAAATTTTACTCCTTAAAATGTTTATCTTTTCTGTTTTATTCTTTCTCATCTGTTATTTTCTGAGAAAAGATATGAGGTTGGTGTGAGATCTGATAAAAAAAAGATGTTCCTCTGTAAGAAAACAAAATGTTTCCCTGACAGCAGTGATAGTCACATGGTAGTATCTCTCCGTTTGAAGAYGTTGTGCAAAAGAAGAAAGTTCTGGATCAAGCTTCTATTAAATTTACCTTCCTTTGTACTGTTAAGCAATGAAAGCARCTATAACTGTTGGCATTCTCAGGGTCAATGTGAGTCTTTAATTGTAACAACATCTTCTAAGTCTTTTTTTACCCACAGAGAAATCAAATAAACTGTAAATGGAAAAAGCTCCTCAGGGAAGCAAGCAAAAAGAATAAGAAAAAGCTAGGCAAGGGTGTGGGTTCTGCCAATGGGTCTCCTGTGTATAAGAAGCACATCCCACATCTTGCATATGAAGCTACCATARCATTCATTCACTGTATGGAACAGAACACACTGAAAAAATTCCTCTCCTGTTACTAAGAAAGTGATGAAAAAGAGGCTTATGAGGCTTTAAAGAATGAATGATTTTAAATTTCTTGTTTATATTCAGAAAGTAGAAGCAATATTAAAAGAGATTGTTGAAATACCAAGTACTTAGAAAAATCTCTAATACTKTCTACTTCAGAGAAAATAGAACTGTTCATTTACTTTGTGAATGTCTGGATGATTATATTTCTTAGATGCACTACAAGGAAGGACAGGCACTTTCAAACAGAAGTGTATTGGCACCACTTACACTCCAAAATCTCTCTTGTATACAAATTAATGCATTTCTGTTTGCTAGAGACAACCACTAGATTCACCCACCTCACACTGCGAACTTGACTGTAGAAAAAAACATTTCAAACTGGTTCTAGAGCTTTATAGAGGTTTCCCAGCTTTTGCWACTTGTTTATACTCCAAGTCCTGTGCTTTCCCCCAGTACAATATTGTGCTCACAAGCCAATGTTTTAAGCATAGGAATTCATTTTAGTTTTTAACTATTAACATTGAATGTGATATTACAAAAAATTAAGCTAAGAATGGCACCGTAAATATTGCAGGCCCTCTTAATTAATAAGGTAGCCCTTACTAGCCTTTAAGGCATGCATAACATTGTGCTTTTGAGAGGTAAGGAAAAATACAAGGTATTCCTCACACTTAATTTCTTCAGAATTAGGTCTTATTTTAACTCAGCTTCACAAGAAAGGTTGCACTTGTCGAAACCRGAAGTCATTACAAAATGACCCTTCTGAGCATATTTTTCAAGCTTTGTCCTCTCTTTATTATGATTGCAATGTCTTTAGTCAAACCAAATCTGGAGGAACCTCTCAAAAAAACCGTCACACTATTCTGTAAATTTATCCTACACATCCAGTCTGAAAACTGCAAACTAAAATGTTTCTCTCTCATTCACTTTTTGTTTGTTTTTAACCTGTAAGAGCTGAAAACATAGAAAAGGYTAAATTCATGACTAGGGAGAGCATATAACCCCTAGACATAGACCAAACTAAGTCTCATGAAATACTTCTGGATCTGGAGAACACTGCAACAGCCAGGAATCAGAATAGCTATGAATTCTGTGATATTACAGACAGAGTAATTTGATTGGTGTATTTGATTGAACTGTTTTCAGTAATTTAAGCAGATCACAACATTCAAGAAATTCAGTGTAAACTCTAACTGAAATGTATCTTGCTTGTTAAGTGAGGCAAAGTGGGAAATTTCTATATAAAGTTTTTCAGTGAATTTCTACTGTCTTTAAAAGTCATATTTACATGATAAGTTAGTTTGGCTGTACAGTCTAGTCTGCTTCAATTTAACTTGCCATAGCAAGTCTCTTTTGTTTACGGAATGACATATTCCACTGAGTAACTAAATCCATTTTTAAATAGAAAAGGTGAAGTTCTGCTAGTGAAGTCACTCTAGCATTTATCAGAAATATTAGTATATTTTTATTAGTAGTACCAAACTACTGTGAAGATCATTATTTCTTTGTAATGCAGGCTGTATTGAATTGTATTTCTCAATGTTTATTACATAGCATTACAATATATTTCCTTCTTATCAAATCAAAATTTTGCACACAATCAGTGCAATCTGAAAGATGCAGTAGTTTCATTCAGCTGTAGATTTGCTCTGTATCTGATTAATTCTCCCCTTATAATCAAGTTGTTGTAGCAATGCATTTTTAATAATAGTGATTCATATGCCAGTAATACTCTGGAGAGAGTGCTCTTGGTAGGTTTTTAGTACTCAGTTATGCTAAATACAAAAGTACTGGTCAACTTGCTCAAGCAGAAGAACATGTGATCAGGCTTAAAACAGGCCAAAGCATCATCTGACACACACYGCAGAAAGCAACACAAAATTTCAAGTGGCTTAGCTCAAGAAAGTTAAGATAGATCCTACATCTGTTTTATTTTCAATATAAATGCTTAATGACTAGAAAAATTACTTAATGCTTTAAAAAAACTAGGTGATTACACCTTACTAGGAACAAAGAAAATGTAGTGGATTTTTTCTAAAGATGTTGCTTTCATGTATTGGTACTTCTATGGTATACCAGGCAKCTGTGGAGAAAAAGCATTGATAATGGTAAATCACTGTACTTTTTTGACAGTTTTAGCATGTCTTCCTCTCTGTATTCATAACAGATAAATTAAATTACAAGTATTTATAAGGTTTCAAAGTAATAGGAAATCATTCTTCAAGGGCTAGGACTCTGTGTCTTAGCTGCTTCCAAGGCCCTTYTAGCAAGTCAGACTCAATGATCCCTGTGTGTCCCTTTCAACTCAGCTTATTCTGTAACTCTGTGATTCTGTGAAATGTCAGCATGCACAAGTCTGTGAGAGCAAAAAAAATTGCCCGATATGTATTTCATTTTTATAATTCAGAATGTGAAGAATTATGTGCACTATTTTCTAGCATTAGTAAAATGTAAGTGAATCAAAGTGAGATGAAGAACAAATAGTGTTAGCTTATTTCTGTGGTTAAGAGGAGGAAAATAGAAAAAAAGAAATTATTTTCCTCATGACTCTTTAGAAAGCACAAGGCTTAAATTCTGAAGTGCTGGTTGAGAAGATCATAGCATAGCACACATCCTCTAAATGCTCCTTCAAAGGGCTGATGAAGGGGAAAGTATATTGGRAATGCAATAACTGACCTAACTCGTATAACTTAATGAAGATGTGTATTGATTTGGTTATGAGGAACTCTTAGTCTCTAAATACATAAAGGCAAAATTGTAATTGTTCACTCTGAAGTTTCTGACCTTCCCTGAATGATACGAGAAATATACCTGCTTAGAGCAGACTAGAAGCTTGCAAGCAAGGGAAAGGTGTGCAACTACTATAAATTTAACATACGCTAAATTTACCCATTTCATATATATAACCTAGGAGTCAAAAATTAAACTGAAAAAAGGGTTTTTAGACTGAAGCACAGTGGAAATCTGAAAAGGGCAAAGATAAAGTTACTAAAGGAACTGTGGGGTGATGGAGGAAAAAAGGGACCAAATAGCTAAGCAGAACTTTTGCTTTCCTCTCAATTTTTGGTATATGCATTTTTCCTTAGGATCAAAGCTAATCTTACACTTTGAGTGTTTAGAAAAAATAGTGGAAAATGCAAACTGTACCTGACATGCAAACTTAAACTTTCCAGAAGATAAATATATTAAGAAATCTGATTATATATGCACTAATAAGTGCATATACACAATATATGCACCATTATCTTGTACTTTAATCAATAAATACATAAATCACATTTTCCTTAACAGTTGTAAGCTTTCTCTTCTAAGCTGTTGTTGTTTTGTTCTTCAAAAAGTGCATCATTAGAATTAACAGAAATTACACATTTAATGAAGGAATGAGCAATTTAGTTGGACAATTGGGTTCTTCTTATAAGGGCCTATTACCAGAGCAGTGCARAAGATAGTGAGCATGGCTGAGGTTATTCATCCCACCCTTTCATGGTTTCTTCCTCTGAGCCTCAGGTCTAGTGGGAGGCAGAGCTTCTCAGCATTTGGCTTCCCACTAATCTGCAGGTAGAATGTTATTACACAATTCCAAATTAGCTGTAGTCAACCTAGTTAACTATGGAGCACAGACCAGAACAACACAAGTCTTTTCTGGTGTAAAAGATCATTTACAGTACACAGAAAGAGAAAGCTGTTCCTTGGTGACATTTTTTCCCAGTTTCCACATTTTTCTTACATAAGGAATATATCTCTTYAAGACTATCCTTAAGATTATTAAGTATCTGTTTTTGACAATCCTCTGTGAATTAAGTGCTATTCACCTGACTACAGTCATTGTCAAGGTGCAACTAAAAGAAGAGAGATTTTACTGTCATTTCTGGATACTGGAAAAAGGCATGTGCTCATGGAGGAATGCTGTGTTTATTTAGGCCATAAAGCGTGCTAGACATGGAACACATGGAGAGTTGGAAATGGTGATCAGTCTACACCTAAACCCTGAAGACTTACAGCCTTGTAACTGATGATCATAGCATGCTGAGCTTAACTCAAAGTTGCACCATTTTCCAGCTTTCTAGTCTGTTTTAATGAACATGACCTCATTCACTGTCTTGGATTAATTCCTAAATATACAGTATGAACTGCCACCATAGGATACTCCTAATTTAATTCTTTACTGCTAGACAAAAGCTCTGAACTTTTTTGAATTAAATGTTTGAAAGAATAACTTCTCCAGGAAAAATTTTATAAAAAGAAAATTTAAAAAACAAACAAACAAAACCATTGCCTTATATTTTTGCGTTCCTTGTGTTCATCCTCATATACTAAAATATCACTCAGYAGTAGATGGACTCTGAGATAAGCTGAAAAGAGTGAGCTGTTGTGGGGGGCTAGAAGACTATAATACTCTAACTAATAATACAATGCACTTTGAAATTATCAGTTGCATCATATAGAACTGCTGACATATTAGAAAAAAAACCAATCGTACTTGTTTTTCCACATGAGTACACACAGCAAAGGAGATAGCATCAGGTGCCTACAGCTGCAAGACAAGCATCTTTATACAACAATAGCATGTGGTGTGATTAATTAATAAACAGGCATGAACTTTTAGCTGACTTCAACAAATACATTCATAAATATGATTGCATTGTCTACACGGAAAAGGCATTTTCGAAGATCTGAGATTGGACAAGTAAGAAAGAAGGTTTGAAACCTTCACAGAGGACTGGAACATAAGATAGTAGAGAGGARTACTTGGCTATTGCCTAGTCTCACTACAATGTAGGTTAACAAGGTAGAATATCAAAACCCCTTTGTGCTTGTTTTGTCTGGAAGAGGGCTAATTTTCTTCACGGTAGCTAGTATGCAGCTATGTTTGGGATTTGTGCTGAAAACAGTGTTGATAACATAGGGATGTTTTAGTTATTACTGAGCAGCCAAGGCTCTTCTGCCTCTCACCCCACCCCACCAGTGAGCAGGCTGGGGGTGTACTAGGAGCTGGGAGGGGATCCCAAAAGACCCAAGGGATATCCCACACCATAAGGCATCATGCTCAGCACAGAAAGCTGCAGAAATAAGAAGGAAGAGGATATTCAGAGTGATGGCATTTGTTTTCCAAAGTCACCGCTATGTGTGATAGAGCCCAGCTTTTCTGGASATGGCTGAACACCTGCCTGCTAATGGGAAATAGTGAATTAATTCCTTCTTCATTTTGCTGRCATGTGTGGCTTTTGCTTTTCCTATTAAACTGTCTTTATGTAASCCACAAGTCTTCTCACTTCTACCTTTCCATCTCATGGTGTTAGACTGGCTCTGTCACACTTAGATGTTATCTGGAGTTAAACCGTAACAACCTTCTGTACAAAATTCTTCCCACTGTTATGAAAACGTTATTGCCAGGTTCTGAGTGGGCTTTGTCATTTGAATGCCTTGGAGACAGGAAGAATCACAGTCTACATTGTTGCTCATCAAGTAAATACAATAGACTAGTCCCCCATTGTTGCTCCCATTCATTTCCCACCACACTCCCCTTCAGTGAGTAACAAAGCTGACCCTTTACTCAGACAAGGGATATATCATCTTGCAAAGGTGTATGTTTGAGAAAAACAGCCTCTCTGCCTGTCTGAAGCTCTGCCTACTTCTCTCATCATGACGCAGAATAATTTCATCCAACACCAGATATAAAATGGTCCTAAATCTGATTGCTTGGTTCTTCCTCATGATTATTTATTAAACGCAAGACATATAGGCAAAATAGTGGCAAATAAATGTTATATGTAATATTTTCCCTTTTCCTAGTTTAAAGTCCAAGACAGGTAGAGAGTCAGCCTACAGATGACCATGAAAACAAAGTTTCCAAATACCTTAAGTTTGCACATAAGTGTAAGTCCTTTCCCAAAATACTTAAATAAAAAAATCCTAAGCCAAAGCTTGTCTTGGATCATCATTTTGAAGCTGTAAAACAAGTTATCACTTTCAATGTGAACTGAGATGGGACAAATGTGTATTTAACTTCATTCAGCACAGAGATTTTTATAGAAACGGAAATATGCTTTGGTTAACGTGGAAGGTGCTACCAGAAACAGCGAGCTGTTAGTTAAAAAAGAGCAAATCAGTGAGAAATGCTTCTATCCTTGGTCTACAAAGTAGAATTATGTCGTTCATAAAAGCGTGAAAAAGGACTCCATAATACTATATTCATTTATTGGATAATTATGACTTTGACTCAGTGATTCTCCTACACTTTGCTATCTGAATAATAAAAATGGCCAGGCTGACATCATACTTGTGCTGTTATTCAGCAAGCCATCCTATTACCTGTACATTTTTAGGACAATGTAAGAGTCAACCTTGACTACTACATTCTATAGAACAGACTTTCTCCCAGGAAGGTTTAAAAAAAAGACTTTTTCAGRTACCATAAATCTCAGTATTGCATTGATATTTAATGCATAACAACAAAATAATGTCAAACAGTGAACAGGCATGTTACAGCAAAGATAAAAGTGAAAGAAAAGGAAAAAGGCTAGATATTTTAAACAGTTTTTTGTTACTATAGCCCAAGACTTCCTCCTGATTGTTTCCAAGCTCCAATAAAAATTATATTAAATATTTAAAATGTGAACAGGCAAGTTTACTTACTGTTTCCTGGATGCCAGCGCACTGCATTTAAATATGCATTACAGTAATGGAAGAGAAATTCATGCTTAGATCGAGTAACTTCTCCTTGAAGTAAGGGCAGCAGATCATGTCCATCAATAATCCTGAGTAAGAAAGCATTTCAAAATCAGAAAAATAACCCAAACCTTGCTTTACCGAGAAGATATTATAACTCTGCACATCTGCTACTTAAAAAATCCCAAATCTGAATGGCCACCTCAAGTTGGTCAATTCACAGAAAACCTTCAGGTGCTCTTCCCTTTGATTTTTACACTATCAAAGGAAACACTAATTTTAGATTTTACCATTATGAATAGTTGCTCCCTCAGCTCTTTTTTTTTTTTTTCTTCTTAATGGGAAAGTGACCAGACATATGCAAATAAATTGCTCCAACACAGTCCTTCACATATACCTGCTCAAGCATTTGGGAGTAGTCTGGGCAAAGTAACCCTGAAACTAGAGAAATATATGCTGTACTGTGCCAGCGTCCCCGGAAGTAGTGGTAAGAGCTCTGTTCAGCATATTAAGTATGCCAGAATTTAAGACAGAAGCAGTCATTTCAAATTTGAAAATTAACTATGTTTAAATTTGCATTTATCAACTACACACACACACACATACACATAAATATATATAAACTSTCTAAATGCTGCTGGACAATTTTCATCATGCTCTGAAGGAGTCAGTCAATTTACATAAAAATTGAGTTATAAAATAAGCAAGACTTTTAACTGTTTCYCTAAATTAAGCCTTTGAATTGCTGTCATCTGCTGGCAGAGGAGAAATCACAATCTGCATTTTTGACCTGGTATGAATTCCAAATTTTGCAGTAAGTTCTATAGGAAATTACTTTTTGCTGATATAAAGATCAGCAAGTAATTATTTCTTAAGCATTTTGAGCAACATCTCCTAAAACCCTTTTGAAACATTAGAAGTTTTAAAATGTCTATGTTAATTTTCATTACCATGTAAAAATTTTTTCACATTAGTGTAATTACTACAACACAGGTACTAACTTTACTTTTTTAAGCCACATGTGATGATTAAATTTGTGGCAGCAATTGTATGCAACAGAGCCATTCGGAGTAGCACTTTTCTCAAAGGATGGGCAGGAAAACATCCTGGAATTCCTAAAGCTATTTTGTCTAATAACTGCCTTCTGGGTGTGTGTCTATGGGGGTCTGTGGGATTAGAGTCTTTCCCAGTTTCACTTTGTCATGTTTTCTTGCCTGAGTAACAGACTCTTGTCTTGCAAGCTTGCTCATTAACAGAGAGCAGGACAGATGCATGTCTATTGTACACTTTCTGTTCTAGAGCTTKTTGATGGGGAAAAGGGCATCTCCAAAAAAATGTCCCCAGTACTCTTGCATTCCTACAGCTGCTGGTTTCAGAGGAATATATGAAACCTTTCTTTCTGATGACTAATTTCTCTTCTTTAACTAGGAGCACCTCCTCCTTTTCTTTTATCCTGTTCCCTCACAGCAAGCATTAATTTTTCTTATTTCTCAGGAAGAATTCAGTGGAGTGATAAGGATTCAGCTGCTGGATCAAAAATACTTCAAGCTAGTCTATGACCTAACATGAAGCAGTACTTATGCCATCTAGTCTACACAGAAGAATTACAGTGGAGCAACCTACAAGTGAAAGTTACACAAGTATATTGGGATTTCTATAAAAGAGATCAAAGAAAACATCAGTACTTAGTACTCACTCAAGCAATATGAAAACAAAATGCATAAGATCTGCCAAATTAAGAACAATCTGAATTGCTGAGGTTCAACAGTTACTGCTTGTAGGGCTTTTCTCAGGACCAACCTGACTGATTTTTCACGTCTTACACTTGTCCTGCCCCACCATTTCCTTCAAACACTCAATGAATAATCATTAGCAGAGTGACTCTGCTCACCACTGGGCTTTCCCATGTGGATTCTCGATGCTTTGTGCTCAAAAGCTGCTTGTGAGTCATACATGTATTCAAAGCACATGTGTATCAGCAGGTTTCTCTACTTGCTGGATTTGGATGGCAACAGAATTTAGGTGGAAGCACCTTGCCACTGAGACTGTGGACCTATCAAACAAGACAAAGCCTGGGGATGTAGCAGTGTCAGGAAAGCATCTTATGAATTGTAGAAGTCCAGTGGATTTTCTTATCAGGCTGCAAAACTCTGTATGGGATTATTTGCACTAACTTTGCAGAACAAAAGAAAAACCCAACCCAACCCAAAAACAAACACAAACCACCAAACAAAATGGCAACAACAACAAAAACCCACAAAAACCCAAACCAAATCAAACAAAAAAAAAAACCACCTGAAACCAAAATCCAAACAAAACTGTGAGAAAAGCCTAGCTGGCATTTTGATGCATTTTCTTATATTAAGCAGGTCAAGGTTGAGCTCATGAAGTTTAAAGTAACTTACACTTAGACTTTCTTTTTCTATCACATTCACTTATGCAGAACTTTTTTTGATACATTCATTTTTGCTTTAAATAAGTAATTCCAAGTTTGATTTGACAGTATGTTGCTCTGATGATATTCTGTTATCTTTTTGGTGCTTGGTGCTCGTTCTGCAAGTTAAGCTGTATTTACATACAACATTTCTGTAAAATATATCAGTATATCAATACGAAAAGACACAACATAACATTGTAAGTATAAAACCTAGTTTCTTATTTACATTCTCACCTCTATCTCAATAGATATCACCAGAATGTATAAAACACGAACAACACTTTCTCTGAAACAGAGAACTACAGAGCATACCTGTCAGAGGGTAGCTGTGCCTCTGCAAGTTTGACTACGGTAGGAAATATATCCATGTTACTTGTTGGCTCATCAATATAGGCACCAGTCTGTATGACTCCAGGCCAACGGAGAAGACCTGGCACACGAATACCTCCTTCCCAGTTTGTTGATTTTCCACCTGAAAAATTAGTTTTGTTTGCTGATAAATCAATTTCTYCTTAGATAATGCCCACCCATATGATTCAATTTCCAAATATCAAACATTCTGTCTAGCTAGAATTTTTCATTAGATGTATTTATCTTATCTTTAATTTGCTAGATTTTCTACCTACAGTAGTTCTTTCTCACAGTAAATTTACCAATATGTATTAGACAGAACTTATAAGATGCATTTAAATTACACAAAAAATGAATTGTTGTAGAAGATTAAAAGGCATTTCATAGGAATCTTCACATAGAAATTGTCTAGACAGTGTGCCCCATAGATATGAACCCATAGATGTGAACCAAAAAACAGGATTMAAAAAAAAATTGTTATACCTAGATGTCTGAGGCATGAACCCAGAGAAGGTACATAATATTTTATTAAACATGGTACTTAATTACTTTATATAGAAGAAAGTACTAATTTAAGTATGTTACTGAATTCTCCAATTCAATGCATTAGAAAGAAATTCACTTCAGTCATGGTAGCTTTCAGGATGCAGTGAAGAACTTTTTGTCTTCTAAACCAACACAGTTGCATCAAATGCACTATCAACTGATTGCATGCAACACTGCATTGCAGTCATTTATTGTTTCTACAAGACCCATCACTGCCTCCCTTCTAGTCCTCCCAACACCTTTGCAGAAGAGCAATGTGTTTATTCTATGACAGCATGTTCACCATTACTTAATAAATAATTGACATGATTCTGTACAAAGAGGCGTCACAAATGCTAGTGCCAATGTCCTGCACAGTCATAACTATGGAGAGCACTTCAGGGTGACCTTTGAAATTAATGTATCACTTGAAAAAGAAACCTCTCTTAAACAGATGGGGTTTGGATGYGGTTAAGCATGGTCAGGAACACTTACAAATAAATTGAAACTGTTTTATGCAATGGAAATATCTGCACAAAGAGGAACATGTGGGTTGGACTCCTGCCATTGGATGAATCAAATAGCAATTCATAGTTCAGTCAAAACTACTCTAAGCCTACTTTTTTCATGTATCTCCTTTCTTCCAGTAAAAAAAAAAAAAAAGAAAAAAAAATACAACTAAATACTTCAGCAGTTCTGTTTCCTGARCATCTTAAACCTTCAAAACATGTCACAGATGTCAATACCTTTTGTATTGATCTCAGGCCTTGCTATASATGCCATGTATTTTATTGACTCCTTGATGATCTTTTCCATTTCAGCAATGGAGGTTCAGAATCCACCTGGTTTCTACAGGTTTTTCACTGTTTGTAAAGGTAAGTAGTAATTCCAAGACAGAAGATTCTTTYGCACAGATATTTACCTTTTTCTTTTCTTATGACTGAAAGACCATTAGCTCTTGATACTTATATCAGATTTTTGCTTACTTTTCTCACAGACTATATTGAATATTCAGGGAGATGTCTGGTYTGACATCAGAAAACTTAGACTTTCTAATATCCAACATTATGTCAAGCAACAATATTTACTTAATGTTTTTTTTTGAAAACAGTGCCAAGATTAAATCTCAACAGAACCGTCTTCTAGAACACTTAAAAGTTTACTGTCATCACTGAGTGAAATGTAATTCCATTCTCATGATGAAGTGTGTGGCTACCTGTTCTAAAACTCAAGAACGAGATGCGTGTACTATTTCTGTTTACATTCTTGTAAAAAATATTATTTTCMAAATGAAAGTCTAAAGAAAATATAGATTTAGGTTCATAAAGTGTTATTTGTGAGATGTAGAACACCTATCACCTAGCAGAAGGAAGTGTTGACCCAACAGTATGCTGATCAGTTGTTAATGTTATTCGATGTCAATAGACTGTGTACATCTTCTGTAGAAAAGATGACTCTAACCCTGCACAACAGACATTAGGGTTTTCAAAGTTTGGTGGGAATTAGGTGCTACATAACAGGAAAGTGTCAAGATTAATATCCTGACTGAGCTATGGTGCATAGAAAATCCTGTTGAGTGGGAGTTGTTAAATCTGAATAAAAATTCAAGAAAAGCATAAGGACACAAAATTACAGATATCCTCAAATTAACATACTTCCAGTGAACAGCTATGCCAGGGAGATGATTTAGTTCATGAGCCAGATCCTAATTCTGTGTACACACGACAGCAGCTTTTTGACTGAACAGTATCAACAGACAGACAACACTAAGAGTTGATCTATACCAGAGGTAGCTTTAAGTATGATGTTCCTTTTATTTCTGTATGCCGGTCTGCAACTAGTAAGAGTGCTAGCTAGATTGGATGTTTAAATAAAGTCTCATCATACTGTTGTCTCCTGTGTAACCTGAAGACAGAGAAATTTCAAGGTAAGTGGTAAATCTGACTCCTATACATGTTGTAATTCTTAAAACCTAGATATTGGGTCACTTTCACAGCTCTTAGGTTCACAGTACAATTTTCTTGAATCACTCAGAAAAGGTCAGAAAAGTTGCACATTTCCCAAGCACAAAGGAACACTCCACAAACTCTGACATCCCGCTGTAAGGTACAAAAAGCAAAATGGATTCCACAGCAGGGCTATCTCCTCACTCACATCTATGAAGAAGTGGCTGTTTTTTTCCTTTCAACAGGCTAATTGAAGCATAAYTTTTTTTTATGTCTCTGGAGACTGGAATAGCAGGGAATCAGGGCAGGAATTACAGGTCATTGAAGAAGACTATCTTCTATTATCTATGGTTATGTGGTGTTCCTTTTTATTAGAATTGTGTTTAGTGACTACAGGTGCTTAATGCCATTATATGATTACAAATCCCGGGACATTTATCATCTTTAAAACTCTAGCTGTTAAACTTTGTTCAAGCTATCTACATTTCTTTTTCCYTAAAGAAAAAAAGTTTTTACTACTGATGCTTGAAACATGTAGCAAACATCCAAATGGCAAATAAAATAAAAAATATCCACGAAGTGTCATTATTTTGAAACAAAATCTCTTGATATTTACGGATCTGGCTCATTAGTTTTGTATTTTGCTTGGACTTGACAACACAGAAACAGAAAAGACAGCAACCTGGTAGTCTGTATGCCTTGAAAACTCTAAGCAACCTAGCTTTATGTTATTTTTGTTCTCTTAAATTCTTCTAAAAATGTTTTCTAAAAAGCATAAAACACACCAGGCTGTATTTCCTGCTTAGRTATCTATGCTTTCCGAGTATGTGCATCTTTCAGTGTTATATTGAACAATAGCCTACATTCACCTTTCCTGAAAAATGTGCAGGAGCAGGCAAAATACAGACATAACTCTCTGCAGTCATCCACAACATGATGTCAAATTTCCATTTTAACCTCATTTCAAATCTTAGCTAAAAGAATATATCTTTTTTTTTCTCCCTCTGCTTTAAATTGACTGCTATTACCTCACTCTGGGAAAAGAGCTTTTACAAAGGATGATATATAAAGAGGAACTCTGCAGTATATCACTATTAACATTATGAATGATGCATGATGAAAACTATTTTAAATAACTTTCTTAGATCACAAGAATTATAAGCATACTACTCTTTCCTTTATATATTCCTCTAAAAACAAAGCTTCCAAACCCAATTTATTCTCTTGAATGATAGAGAAATACAAAGAAATTAATTATGTTACCAATCTATAGTGGATTTTATGCTACAAATGTCAACAATCAAAACTGGTTACCATTGCTTACTTTACAAAATGGTCGAACAACTAGTTATTTTCAATGGCACGTTTACTCTTTATTTTACTGATTTTTAACTTCTTTCATGTACTGTTTTTGTTGATTTTCAGTCTGAGCTGTTGTACAGGTGAATGGAATAGACATGGCTCATTTGGATGTTTCTCATATGGCCKTCTTCCAATCAAATGAAGTGATCTCTGAGGATACTTTTTGTTTCAAAGTTACAAGATGGGTTGATTATTTAAAAATCTGGATCACTTCGAAGAGAATATAAAAATACAGTACATTTGAAAAAAAAGGTCAACTCCTGCTTTCTTGCCAGTCAAAAGTGAAACTCCAACAAATATCACCAGATATGCCATAGCATGCTTCCTGAGGCCAAAGTAATGGTCAGCTTGATTTCTCTGTGACTTACAGGTAGGAAAAAGTTTATTAGTAGCTTCAAGAAACCYGGCTGAACTAACTTATCACTGCAGTATATATACTTGTATGATAATAATAATTTTTAATAAAGTATTGGATAATTGGTTCTTCCACTTCTTGTTTTGGTCTCACAGATCTGTAATAGATTTTAAAAAATTAGRGTCTAAGTCTTTAGGAAACATTAATTATTATTTTTTATGGCTATGAAAGAGTAATTATGATAATACCTATTTCTAAGGCACAAGGCACTTGCAATGAATGTTATTCACACAGTTTGCCTTTATCAGGGTGTGTTGGTTTTGCARGGCCTGGTTTTGGTAGCAGGGAGGCCACAGAGGTGGCTTCTGTGAGAAGCTGCTGGAAGCTTCCACCATGTCCAGCAGAGCCAATCCCWGATGGCTCCAAGGATGGACGTGCTGCTGGCCAAGGCTGGGCCAATTAGAGATGATGGTAACRCCTCTGTGATAACAGATTTAAGAAGAAATCACAACAAAGTTAAGGGCGTAGTTGTAATTTTCCAGCTGGAGAAGAGTAGGAGTGAGACTATGTGAGAGGAACAGCAATGAAGGCACCAAGGTCAGTGCAGAAGGAGGGGGAGGAGATGCTCCAGGCGCCGGAGCTGAGATGTCCCTGCAGGCCGTGGTGAGGACCATGGTGAGGCAGCTGTGAYCCTGCAGCCCATGGGGRYCCACGGGGGATGCAGAGATCCACTCGCAGCCCGTGGGAGAGGTGCCGACGCTAGAGCGGGTGGATACCAGGATGCTGTGATCCAGAGGAAGTCCCATGGAGAGAGAGGCGTTGCTTCCAGGCTGGAGCAGCCGTCCTTGGAGGACTGCACCCYGTGGCAGAGTGACCCATGCCGCAGCAGTGTTGGGAGGACTGTSTGCCCGTGGGATGGACTCACGCTGCAGCAGTTTTGGGAGTGCTGCTGCTCGTAAGAGTGGACCCACGCTGGAGGGTCTTCACAGAGAACTGTCTCCCGTGGGAGGGACCCCACGGTGCCGCAGGGAAACGACTCCTCTCCCTGAGCAGCAGAAGAAACATCTTGGGTGATGAACTGACCAAAACCCCCACCCTGTCTCTCTGTGCCGTCGGAGGGAAGGAGGGAGGGGTTGGAGGGAGGAAAGGGTGTTTGTAAGGGCTTATTTTACTTCTCATTCTCTTACTCTGACCTTGTTAGTAATAAATTCACTTTGTCTCCTTAAGTTGAGCCTGTTTTGCCCTTGAAGTGTTTTCTCCCGGTCCTTATCTCAACTCATTAACCCTTTGTTAAATTTTCCCTCCTCTGTCCAGTTGCAGAGCAGAGGAGAGTGAGTGAGCGGGTTTTCCGTGGGTGCCTGGTGTTTGGCCAGTGTCACACCATGACATACTTTGGCTTCACTTCCATTAGCAGCAGAATTCATGACTCACTGGCAACACTACAGTAGCCAAGTGCCCGTATTGTGCTAAGTGCTTCATAAGTACAAAGAAAGACAATGTTTCTACTGTGCAGGTCTGAGGCGCGGGCGAAATGTACATATCCGAAACACAGTAAGAGAAGCAAGGAGACTCAAATGAAAATCCTGTATGTAACTGATTAGGATAGATGGCAACAAGTGGGAGGGAGGACTTCTACTGTCTGCACAGGTACCAGTGAAACAGCAYGATAAAAAGTGGGGAGAAAAGCTTTTATTTCCTTCATTGCTTGCTGCTATAAATTATGTRTATATATATAYASAKATATATATATATTTTTATAGCACAGTAAAGCTAATTCAAGAAATTACTCACTGAGAAACTATATAAAAATTACCACAAAATATTTGGATTCAAAATCTCAGGGTACCAAAGAAGAATATAATGGTATCCTTTAAATCAGTTGTCTTATGCTGGTTGTTAATGGAGAGAAAATTCTATTCATTTATTTACTCTASTCATTTTTCTCTAAAGTAGAAATCTAAAATATTTGGAAAAACTAACCTTATTTCTGTTCCTAAAGGAAAGCTATGGTGACTAGCTCAAATGGAGATGCTTCAATGAGGCAGCTAGTGAAAAACACCTAAGAAGTCAATGCAGGTATTCTGGGAATCATATTAAAAAAAGCAGTACCTCAATGTTCCATACCTTTCAATAGAGAAATATCACAGAATTGAAAAAAGAAGCTGGAAAAATTGCATAGAAAATTTTAAGAAGATACTACAGTTACACCTAATACTTTCCATATTTCAATCTAAAGTTACTAATGTAAATGTATTAATTAAATTGCTAATATTGTTAATTTAATTAAAATATTAATATTATCATGTATGCATCCCAGGAGTACGTCATGAGTTCAGGTAAGAAGGCTTTGAGTTGTTGGGAAGAAATTTGTACTAAAATAGCCACTATTTTTTGTTTTAGAAGCTGTGTTTGGATTTAAACCTTTGAAAGATCTTAAACAAAGACCTTTGGGAAAAGTCACTGGAACATTAATCATGGGTTAGGAGACTAACGGTTGTCATGAATCAAAATCTGACTAACAGGCAGGAAACAGAAAGAGAAAACAAACAGCCTGTGACCCTTTGAAAAAAAAACCCTAGGTACTTTGATGATACTCTGTGATGCTACCCCTTAMTATATTAATACATTTACTTCAGTTTTAAAAGGGAAGTGAGCTGTGGAATTGAAAAATATGCATATGACACAGTATCACAGACTGATCAAATTTAGAATAAATGATAATGCCCTTCACATCAAGTTGGATGAACGGGAAACAATGCAACTCCAAATTCTATAAAAATGTTTGCAGCAAAATGAACATTAGAGAGAACACAGCTGAACTGGGGTCTATGGTCTTAGTTATCCACACTGTAACTTTCATTGCATACTTTAGAAAAAGGACCCACACAAAGACTAATGCTTAATGCACATCTGTAATCTGTAAGAGAAAAAGACAACAGGTAGCCTATAGGATGAAATGGATAATATTAAAAAGTATGTGTATGAAGAAGTAGTGATAATTACTGGYAAAACCTAAAAGGCAATACCTGTAAAGTAATTTTAAAAGATACATTGCGCAATTAGAAATAATTCACAGAGGAAAATAAAAAGAAATTAGAGACAAGTAAAAACTCATCAGTTAAAACTGATAAGAGAGATGGAAAAGACACTTATTTTCTGAATGAGATATTAAAGGCAAAGAGGCACCATAAAAGTACAGAAAACAAAGGTAATCTAGAGAAGATATAAAAGCTTTTGCCTCCTTTATCCTATATCAGTGAGGAGATAGTATGAAACATCAAGTTGTTCCGTGAAATTTGCAACTGTCCCATTTCAAAATAGTAAATGAAAGCAGTGTGTTCTCATTGACAAATGATAGAGGCTATGCTCAGAATCTAGAAAGACTCGAAGTGAAAATTCATCTTTATATGATGAAAATTTATATAACTAATGCTAAGAATCTTTGTAGAATCTAAATTGTCAGGATTCAGATCTTAAACCAAGGTCATACTATCTAGGATTAGGAGGAGATCTTCTAAGGGATTTTCTTTATTTACTACACAAATTCTGATCTTGATAACTAACTGTCAGAAAAAGGCCAATGGAATGAGATTTTGATCCATCACTTCAATATTACTATATAATGTCTTCTGAAAAAGGATACTGCAGAGATAAACCAGACTGTGTACGACAGCAACTGGTTAAACACTATGTTAGCTCTGGTTTCTAGTTTCAAGGGCTATCCAAATTTATGGTGACTGTTCTGTAGTCAGAATCCAGTGTAATAAAACCTTCGAACAGCAATTTCCCTTTTTTGCATCCAGTAGCACTAGCTTAACTCTCCAAACCCCTCTTAAATTTTATTATTGGTTCTTATTTGGCTAGGTATCAAGAGAAATTACTGAGTTAGAATTGTGGAGATCTGTTGAGAGCTTTTGATTTTAGGGCAGAACCAATTATTGCTGAGCATTCTGCTATAGCTCTGACAAGAGGGTTAAGTGGCTTGATTCATATTCACATTCATACAGCACTCAGATACAAAAAGATAAGTAGTGGAGATTGACTAGCAGAGTCTGGGAGAAAGGACGTATATGTCTCCCAGTTTTTTAAACTACACGCCAGAGGAGGCAAATTCCTGGTGTGGGTTCGCATGAGCACAAGCAGTACAAAGACTGTCCTTTTGCTTTTTTAAGCGCATTGCTATGTCAGTGCCTGAGACCTGGGGCCTTACAGGTCTGGTTCTCATTAACTCTGCCAGAGATGTACAGACACTTTTCATCACACATGACTTTTAATATGAATAAATTCCTATGTATGAAAATTGCTAGTTATGCAATTAATTGATCATTTCACTTCAGCCCTTTTGAAAATTACGCATAATATACCTGTTAAATTGAGGACTGATTTGAAGACGGAGGGAGTGGAAGATAAAGAAGAATTAATTGTATTTTAAAACGTTAAAAGTATATTCAACTAATTGCATGGGTCTTTTAACTTCTTTTTATTKTTTTAAGAATGTCTCTCATCAAATATTTTGTTTCTTACATCGTGATTATTTTCTAATCCATTGTCTGTTACAACATTTGCCAGCACAACATAGGTGGTAACGGCAAACCATACAATTTTTCTTTTTTTAAAAAAGAAGCCCCATTAGTACCCAACTAAACCCATCAATCAGATTTTTTTATTAATCCAGGTAAGATCTATTTCAAGTTTTTCTCCACACTGTAAGTATGAAAACAAAATTTTGCAAGGCTTGAGACACAAGACTCTATTCAATCAAAGTGCCTCAGGAAGACATATTCCCAAGTGTATTTTTTTCTTCCTCCTCGTTTATCCTCTATTTTATGTCTGGCACTGTAGAAGGCAAATATTTTTTAGAGCTTCTAGAACACCTCGGGCTGTGCCTACAGCTACAGATATGTAACCATATGGTTCCTTAATTACTTAAATCACTGCRCAAGGCCTATGTGCTAACGTTCAAGATACATTTCACTCTGGTGTTAGCCCAAAGGGACCCATCTGATAGACAGACCTCATGACTTTGACATTCCTTGTTTTTCTTGTGTAGCATTTCCTCTGCAGTTCTCTTAAAATATAAGGGTCATTTCTCAGACAGATACCTACTGAGTAAAAACTGTGGGGTCTTCTCACTTGAAAATGTCACTGTATTGTTATTATTACTCTACATGCCTATCTTTTTTTCCTTTTTGAAGTTTTGCAGATGCTAAAAATGTAGCAAGAGTGGGAGGTCTCTATCCAGAGGGCCCTTGATAGGCTTGGAGAAATGGGCCAAAAGGAACCTCATTAAATTCAGCAAAGGAAATACCAAGTCCTGCATGTGCACAGCAGCAACCTCTAGCAAAGCAAAGGCTGGAGGGTAACTGGTTGGAAAACAGCTCTGCAGAGTGAACAACCAGCTGAACATGAACCAGCAACGTGTCCTTCTGGCAAGGAAGGACATAATTCTGAACAGCATTAGGAAGAACGTTTCCAGCAAGCCTTTTTCTCCRCTCAGCACTGGTGAGGCATACCTGGAACACTGTGTTCAAGTGCAGAACTCCCCAGTACAAGGGACATGGATATAGTGGAGTGAGTTCAAAGGAAGGCAATGGCAATGATTAAGCAGCTGGAGCATTTAACATATGAGGAGAAGCTGAGAGAGATGTTCAGCCTGCAGAAGAAAATGCTGAGTAGGATCTTATCCATCTCTAGGGATAAATGGGTTAACCCGAGTAAAGAGGACAGAGTCACTCTTTTCAGTGGGGGCCACTGACAGGAATGGGCACAAACTAAAGAGGCAATGGGCACAAACTAAGACACAGAAAACTCCATTTAAACATAAGAAAAAGCGTTTTTTATGGTGAGTGTGATCAAACACCAGAGAAAGTTGTCCAAGGAGGCTATGAAGTTTCCATCACTGAGATTTTCATAACTTGACCGCATACAATCCTGAGCAATGTGCTATAGCTGACCCTGCTCTGCAGGGGCTAGAACTGCAGACCTTGGGAAATGCCTTCCAGGCTCAACTACTATTAGATTTTGTAGTTTTGTGAGACTATATTAAAAAAAAAAAAAATCAGACCTGAGGACAATTTACTTCTTTCTTCTACAACTAAAAAGCTCAAGCTTGGTGAATGACTTTCCAAAAATTGCTGGATTTCTTTGATCTTGTCCCCTGAAATATGGGTGGAAAACAAATTATACAGCCACTACCTAGTGAAAGAATGAAAAGAAATTAATCTCTTAAAGAGACAAGAAGACTCATTGGGTTTCATTAAAAAGAATAAAAACAAACATTCTTACTGTATTTCAATAAGATTGAAGATCTTGGCCACACAGTACATTAAGTTTTGGTACAAACCCAAGGAGATGCTTTCTTCTTGCACTTTTCAAGAACAATCAGAGAATGTTCACCTTTATATATGCCATTGTATCCTCCATGGACTTCTCCAGCACTGGAGATTTCTTCAACATGAGCCCCTTGGTCAGATGTAAAATATACAAGAGTTTTGTCACTCAGATTATGTTTCTCCAGCACATCCAGAACTTGCCCTAGGAAAAAAAAAAAAAAGGACAGCTTTGATGTCTTTGAGTAACTTTTTCATTAGCTTTGGAACATATAAATATTTGTGTCCTTATGCCTTTTTGAGACCACTTTCCACATAAACTCTCTTATGCACAGCAATTGGCACATGCAGCATACAGTAGGGCACAACTACACAAGGCTTGTAGCAATCAGGACCACGGCTCGATTGCTGCAGGGTTTTGTGATGTACAGAATGAGAGGATTTGTGCTCATCAGAGAAAAGGGCTAATCCATAGAGAGTTGGTGACCTTTGGAAGCAGTTGCTCTCAATCAAGGAAACCCCTCAGCATGAAGATTCAAGCCACTGCGGATATCTGAAAGAGTCTCAGCATGCAGAATAGAGCTCAGTTTGGGGGTAAAGTCTTGCTGCCTAGCAACCTATAGAGGCAGCATGGCAAAAATCTCAGTGTGAGTGTCAGAGTGAGACATCCTAAAAAAAAAACAAAACAACAAAAAAAGGAAGAGAATGTATGTAGCACTTTTGGAGACCATGTGGTTTCATTATCAAACCTATTAATTAGTCCTTAATATCTCATCATGAAGAAAAACATCAACTAAACTCAAAATGTGCAAGGTAATAAACTCACACAGATGCATGCATTTAAAAGAAGTATCCACATGGATATGTTTTGTACTTCTAAGGCACCATGGACTCATGTTTCATTTTCACAAGGGGCTCCTCACACTACTTTGGCACTGTGGAGGGCCCTCCAGCTATATAAATTACATTGAAATCTACTTAGAGTGAATTCTTTAAAGTGTGTTTCTATATGAATGAGAGTGAAGCTGCTCTTTGTAACTTGTTCCAGTGAATTTTATGCTGATTAGGAATCCAAAATTTTTGGTCCTGGAAAATGACCAAAGCTTAAGAACATAATTCTTCACATCAGCTTGACAATGAGTCTGTCCTTAAGGGATCTCAGAACATATAGAGATAATTCTGTCTTCACAACCATTTTATCTTTATTCTTTTACTTAAGCACTCAAGAATGGTCCAATTTGAATCTTAATTTTGATTTGCTAACCTGTCCACCRAGAATTAATTCATCCTCTGATGCCCAATTATTGTGTCCAAGAGGATGAGATAACAACTTTGAAATACAGAGCCTTCTTAAATGATTTTCAGATYACTGTTTCTGTTGCTATTCTCTTTTTCTGGATAAGGAGTAATTACCTTATTGCTACTATTTCTAGTTGTCTTTTAATGTTATATCATCCTACAACTGCCTTAYTAGAAAGGTTGACYGTCTTCATTTCTCAAATAACCGGGTCATGAATAAAGAAACATCAGCAGTTAAATTTAAGTGATACCTGTTGTTCTTGTTTGTAAACTAGGAGCAAAGAAGAAATGTAAGAGTAGGAGAATTTGTTTATGTAAATTTTGAAGCCTCGTGGGAGTTGAAATTTCCCAACAGAGTTGAGGAAAATCTGTTACAAAGGCTGACATTTTAAAGTTGGTGGGTTGAGGGAAAATCATGCAGAYCCATCTGACAAGCCATGCGCTTGCTGCATAAGGTGGACTTAGTGCCAGAAAAGAAAAAAGCAATTTCCCATTGGCTTCTGAAATTGTTTGGAGAATGTACTTGCTAAGTGATTGCAATATCTCTTGGAAAGGTGTCAATGATGATAAAAAAGTGGAGTATAAAGATAAATTAGGACATTATGTGTAGGTATACAGCCACATGACCTCCAGAGTTCCCTCCCAACCTATATTAATCTATGATTTTATGATACCACAACAATAATAATATAYGGTATTGTGCAAAGAAATATATGTGCAATGACATGCACACTAGTATTTTTTTTACATACAACATTTTCCTTGATGAAATGGAACTTTCAAATTCATCCCATATATAAAACAAAATGAAAATAAAATGAGAAATGCACTCGGTATATCACATTAAAGGATCTCTGGTGATCAGAGACATCGGCAATCATTCAATAATGGCCATTTTGATTTCTTAATTAATTTGGGAAAAATGAAAAGCAGTGAGAAGTGTCTTGCTATCACAGATAATTAAACTTAAAATTAAAAATTAATATTAAAATTAAATAGAAGACATTATGATGACTTTTTTTTTTTTTRGTAATAATGTTGAGTAGCTTGACTTGCCCTGGAAAAGAATATAAAATTCTGACACTCAAATGTTTCCCATTTTAGAAAAAAACACTCCAATAAAATGCATAGAAATTCTCATCCAAAACTTGTTGAACTCAATGGTAAAACTTCCATTTCCTTCAAAAGGATTTTTAAATACAAAGATGCTACACTGGGTTTAATTACTGAATAATAAAATGACAATTTATTTTAGCAACAGCATTTTTCAGTACAGATGGACTAATAGTTGTAATTCAAATACCATTATTGTCAGAGTATGGCAATCACAATGCACTCCCAAGCAATACTTCCATTATCTTGATCTTGAACATTGACACCTTCTAGAGTGAAAACTAGAATGAAAACAGCAGAGTGTTTATTTATTTATTTAGGTGTTTATAGGTGGCTGTCAGGAGATAAGCCACATTGACTAAAAAAGAGAAGATAGGCAACTACTTGAAAACKAAATGCTTTCATATTAGACATCAAGGACAGTAAGATGAATTGTACCCAAAGTGCTAGCCATGCAGCTCCATGAGCAACACACTKTAATGAGTGTGGTGAACAGATAAATGATGTCTGCATAAGAGACGATGGTAAAATGGTATGGCTTCACCCATAAAATATGATTGGAAATWTGTCATATGTCATGTGCTCTTGAATTAGAGGAATAGGGCTTCAGCTGGCTTAGTGTCCTCTGTGAATTCTATTGCAGATTGCAGAGAGCAATACAAATTTTAATAGGATTTTTGGGTGTAAAGAGTTTATACACAATATGAAACTGTAGGATGAATAGGTCAAAACATCAGGAAAGCTGTAGCTTTGTTCAAGCAACAATAGCTTGCTATCCCCAGAGTAGGAAATTATCAATTAAAATGGAAAGAGTTTAGATTGAAAAACCTCACTTGAAAGCCATGTTCTGAAAAATTAACTGCTGCACTGATCTATGTGTATGGTGCCAGTTAAATTTTTTCTGGTTTGAGCAGAACATATTTAGAAAGACAACATTTCTGAATATCAAAATCAATCTAACTGAAGGAGCTGCATAATTCCGGCAGCTATTTAGCAAATAGAATTTCAGATCAAGTTACTCCTACCACTGCCATTCTAGGAATATATACCACAATGTAGGTGACTAACATTGTAGCAGACAAAGGCATTGGATCACTAGAAATTTTTCTTCCCTTTATATTTTTTTAAGATACAAAACGGATTGAGGACAGCATTAAGATGTTACTCGTTTTAATTAGTACATCAGTGTTCCAAAATTTAAGTGAAGCTTCCTCTGAAATATACTGAGGACTGCTCTCTATGTTCTGATCTTCATTCTAGTCTCTGTATTCTGCTCTCCAGTCTGGTTTCAAGCTGTGCAAAATTATAAAGAATTGTTTCATTCTGAATGTGAAAATGCCAATTTCAGTGGAGTSATAGCCATGTGAAAGTGAGAAGAGCAATTGACTCTGTTCTTTGGAAGGAAACACAGTGCCATGCCACTATTCAACTTCTCTAGCACAGCCTGAAGGGTAGCTGAAACAGCATGTCTACTGCTGAATGGAATTTCTGAGTTTTGAACTCTGTAAAGCTCCTACGGTACACATCTACATGAAGAGATAACGTTTATAAAAAATGACTATTCATTTGTGAACAAGGTACAAATATTGAAAAACAATAATGTGTTTACAAACATGAGTGATTTGGAAAATTGTTCAAAGGTTTAGTCAAGCAAGCATGTGAACAAATGCATTTTATCCATAAATTATTTACTGTCATTTCAAGTCAATAGGAAAGAAATGTTATTTGTATTAATTTAAAATAATTTAGAGTATTGCTGAAATTGTAAATAAAAAGCTACAGGAAACAGAATACCTCTGCGTAATCTAGGCATTAGGACAAAATAGTCTCTCYACTTGTGAGGAAAGCATTATACCAGTTTGCCAGATTCAAAGCAAAAACAAGTTTCAGAAGGAGGATTAAGGATCTGTCTCAGGAAAAGACACTTGACAATAAAGGAAATTCCTGTAAATCTAACATTCTTTTCCCTCTCCAGCAAACTTTCACATGCCTCTCTTGTATCCAGAAACTTACAGCAAGCTTGAAATAATTATTGAACAAAGATTTCAATAGATCAGCCTGGGAGGATAAGCCATCACATCACTGCCTAGAAGAGGAGTTTGATTGTTGTTGGGGTTTTATTGTTTTTATTTGCTACTGCTGCTCATGTTTGGTTTTGAATAGCATCATTAACCAGAATCACAACTAGTAGTCAGCTCTAGGCATTCACTTCTGTGAGTGGCAAGCCTTTGAATAAATGCATAAAATCCTACAAATTAATGCTACATGCATAAGTATTTGGAAACCCACATTTCTCACAGRAAATATATTGATGCCATTCAACTATATACCCATAGGTTTACTACATAGTAAACTTCTTGGGAGCCCCTTCCTGCTACAGCAGTTTAAGGTTTTGCCACAGTTAATCATCTCTTCAGGGCTCAAAGGCTAAGATTTTTACCTTATGAAAACTTAATGTTGCAACTTCTGCATACCATCCTTCACAAGCTAACAATCATTTTAATCACTATGCTGKTTTTTTGTGAGGAAGAAAAGATACTTCACTCTAATGCACTGATCTGATTCCAGAATCCACTGACTAAAACCTTTGTATTAAAACAAGCTTATAACTAAGACCAAGACATCCCTATCTTAATTTTAGCTTTTGTACATTTCAGGTTATAAATATGCAAATGTTCCTGTGGTATGCTCAGAGCCATCCAGTTTCYCTTTGATAAATATGTAAATCAGTTTGTCTCTGCAGTGGGGAAGTAATTATCACTTTCAGACCTAGTCATTGAGCACAACACTTGAGGTAAAGATGGAAAATAATAAAACCATTGACAGCAACACAAGAAGTGGCTGCACATATGGTGAACAGTACATAAACTCTGCATGCAACTTGTTTAACATTCAGAGCTACAACACAACCACTGTAAAATGGAAATTCGGAGACAAAGCATTAGGATATGCTATGGCACATTATCTAGCCAGTCAACAGAACACATCCACCTAAGAAGACAAGTGATTCTCATAAAGAGGACATTAGCATATGAACCTCAGAGGTGAGAGTGAATACCAGTTACTACAACTCTTTGACTAGAATAGATAATAGATGCATAACTAATTACAAAAGGTATAATAATTCCTGCAGGAAGAAAGTAGAGTGTAGATTCAGTGTAAAGCCTTGAATCAGTACTACTGCTCTACTATTTTGAAAGTTACACTATGGAAACCATCCATACAATGAAGTCTTCTCCGAAAGTGCAAAGCTGGAGTCTCAAACATGCTAAGTTCCTGCTACGATAGGTTAGTGGGATCTTCAGTGTCAACAGGACATTCTGCCAAACAAGTAGCATCTGGTCCTCAAAAAACTCATCTATATTAGTGTTGTAATTCATAACAGGAGTATATATTTACAGTAAATCCAATCATGGATAGTTAATATATTTATGTTTCCATAGCAAAGCCCTCTTGGATTTTGTGACCGGGATTTCTTTCAAAGTCTAAACTCAAGGATGAATTCTGGGAATGCAGCTAAGGCACTCACACTACTGATGGGCATTCAGTCAGGGACCATAGCAGAGCTGGTCTGAAGTGGGTTTCCTGTCTCTGCTGGTGTCCTGAGAGTYTCTTTCCAGCTCAGAATACAGTTCAACCCTGCCACTGTTGGCAGTTTTAAACATGGTAGGATTGATGAATCCTCCACTGAAACTCTGGTGCAGTCACAATCCAGCTCCACCTGTGCATGTTGTAGATACATAGAGGGTGGGATTTACATACAGGGTACACATCTACATCTAACACGGTTACTATAAATTTTTTTTTAAGGTCAACAAACCAAAAAGTATGGATTTTCATATGCAGCTCACCTGTCCTAAGAATTTGGCCCCAAAAATTCTGAATTCTTTTCAAACTGAAGTAAAGTAAGGCAATTGTCCCAGGTGTAACTACCTACCACTAGAATTCAGCTAAGAAGTTGTTAGGTTCTGATAGTCTGTAGAACATCAAACACTTTTCTGTTAGATTCCCCTAGACTCAGAATGGGACAAGTAAATCAGTGCAAATGCTCAGAAAAGTGCAGTCTTTTAAACACAGAACAAGGCAAATTTGGTGTAGAGTCMGCTAAGCTATCAGTGTGAACTTGCTTTTTGTTTGGATTTGGATTGCCATGTAGCTGTAAACTTGCAATTCACTTGTGACTGTTTATACAGTTTTATAAGTATAATGTGTCTTTCAGACCCTCAGGATAAATTTGCAGCATAATGCACAGCAGATTAGGTATGCACTGCTTAGCAGCTTTGAATAACTCAACCAAATTTTGACTTATGCATAGGGTTTTTCCTAGAGTTGAGTACCACATCTCGTATTTTTCTTATTCATACACGTTCAAATTATTTTTTAAATGTGAAAGTTGGAATGATACCTTAGATATATGTAAATACATGTGGATAATAAAGCACAGAGTTTAGATGTCTAAAGACCTGTAAGTATAGCAGCAATATAGACAATGCAGGATGGAAAGGTTTTCCATAATACAACACTAATGATGGATTCTTACAGGTCAAAAAGCACAACTATTCAGTGGCTACTTCCTTATTAATATTTAAATTAGCTAATAAATGCATTGCTTGAAATTCACTTTTAAACCTTACATCTGTTGAACATAAGGCTATGTATTTCTAATGTAAATCTTTATTTTAGCCTGCTTAAAATGCTAAAATATGAAAGATGGTCATGCAGTTTTAGGAGGGTCCATTGCATTTGCATTTTGCATGACATCTGTGATAACTTTTTGGGTAAATTTGCATCTTCATTCTGCACACATCTAAGATGCCATTTCACACATACAATTAAGATGCATAATGAAAAAGACACTGTCTCATTTCCCACTTCGAGGTCTCCCATGTTTTCTTCCAAATTATGAAAGAGATTTCTTTAGGTGGGACCTTGGCAAACTGTAATGGCAACTGAGGGATACTATTCAATTTTGAACTAGACTGTCAGGTGAAGTTAAGGCTTCAGCTATTTGATCATTCCAATATATGCCGATTGTGATTGATTGAATAAATGTGGAGTGATAAAAGAAACTCCTCTCTATGTCTTCAAARGTTTAAACATTTATTAATGTCAGACTAAGTTTTAAACTGAATATGTATATGGACCTAGATCCAAATGCATAATGACAACATTTTGCCAGATTAAAGTATAAAGAATTATAAAGAATTTAAAGCAGGGCAAATAATTTAACCTCCCATTTTAATCTTCTGCACTTTTCTGAGTATTTGCCAGTTGTTTGTTTCATTTTTATAACTTTTATTAAGTAAAATTCAAACTGTGATAAAATTGGCTGACATTAGAGCATTAGCATTTATTGTCTTTCAGCAGCCAAATTTTTTAGTCTTTGCTGAATTTGGAAGCAGTTTTTAAACATTTGCTATAAATCGTATACCATAAAGTTAAGGAGCTTTATCAAGATCGAATTATTATTCCTCTTATGTATCTTAATGAATTTAATTTCCTGTTTTTCTGATTTTAATTGTGCAAACCTAATCTAACAAGAAAGTATCTGTGCATTAACTCACCCCCAATACACAAGACATCTTTTTTTTCTCCTTGACATAAGGATCACCATGCGCACTTGTTAATTTGCCTACTTCTCTAACTGCTTTTGGAAAACTCAGTGGCTTTTGTGCCTAAGTGCTACTAGACACTCAAAGTCTACTGTGAAATCACCATCTCCAAACTATGCTACCTGTGAATGAATCTCTGTACAGACACTGTTCATACCAATAAGAAAGCAAACCTGACTGTGAAAATTGTCTCAAGGGCATTTTCCACTAATGAATGTAGACTCCACTCTATCTTCCCTAGATAACATTCTGAATTTAGGAAAAAAACCCCAAACAAATAAATTGAACCACAAATTATGATTTGGCGCTTTTTTTTTTCCTGGTATATGTATGCGTGTTAAATATGACTCCAGCGGATCCTTTCTGAAGGGAAGGCAAATAATTTTTCAGGTCATCCYCATTGATGATAGATTACTAGTTCAAAAAGATTACTGTCTTATGAAATGGCACTTTGATTCATTAATTCATTGAAGTGCTTTCGAAAAAGTATTCCCAGCCTATTCAGAAAGAGTTTTTGTTGACGTTTCAGAGTAGTATTCCATAGCACAGCAGATGCCTACAAGGTAAAACACAATCTGCCTTTTCCTGGTCTGAGGCCTGGAMAGAGAAATATGTTATTCTTGTTTTAAATTGGTTCGGAAATACTTGAGGACTCTGCTTAGGCCAAGATGCATTTGATGCCCCCAAAGACATGGTGGAGTCATGAGATCATAGAGGGCCCTGAGATCATTAGGCTCATTTCTTTGCCTTTTCTCTAATTCTCACTCATATAATAATAATACAATAAAGTATGTTACATGTGAAATTACAAATTAATCTGAGTTTACAAAGGTTCAACACTATAAATGCTAATGTGTCATTTTGTTTCTAATGGGAATTTACAAAACTGGACCAATACGCTTTTTTCTGTGTGAAGGCAAGGCAGATTTCTGGAAGAGTTCTGCCTTGCATGTAAGGATCACAGTGAAATGGCTTTTTTAGGAGAAATCTGAAGGTTAGATTTGAGATAAGGAAGCATCATTCACATAGAAACACCACAGATCAACTGAAATATTTACAGTTTTTATAGTTTGACCTGGTGTGGAAAAAATCTGATTGGTTAAAACAGGTGATGGACAGTTGTATAAGCCACTTGATATTCAGAAAAYGCCTCTGTGGAAAAAAAATGTTTTAAAAACCACCCAGGAAGGTGTGTTCTCTTGTTCCCTGCCACACCCACGGCCAGCAGTGGCCCCCTGGCCCCGGGTCTGGCAGGGGGCCAGCCCTGCCCCGGTCCCGTTCTGTTTGGACCTGAGAGGAAGCTGGCCTGTTGCCATCTGGAGCTGAGCCGAGCCAAGCAGAAAGCCGAGAGGACCCAAGCAGTAGCTGAGAGACGAGCCAAAAAAACCCCCCTCCTTTCCCTTTCGGAGATGGATGGGTGAGGTCAAAGGGTGACCTTGTGGAGATAAGGCGAATGCTGTGAATTAATTAGCAGCTAATAAAACTGTTGTAAATTTTGTAAGCTGCCAGCGCAGACAGCGCAGCTCGGCGGGAGAGGCTGCATGCTGATACAGACCAGAGATGCAGCTGTATGATTTAAGGGGGAGAAAACCAGCTGAATTATCTGATGGGAACATGTGAACGTTTACAAATTCTTCTGTAGGCATTTTCTGCAAATATTAACCTCTCTTCCAAGCCAGAGAGAAAGGAAAGCCAGTCACGTGAAGGGGCTAAATATGGCTACCAGCACCTACTGAGGAAGAAGACGGAAGTGACAAGAAAATACCAGAGGAGAAACCATTTTAGCAGAATCGGGATTCACCTTTCTGTGAGCTATGGGTGATCTGTAATAGAGTCAAACTAAGTTTCTCTGTAATTCAAAAAGTACAGATACAGGGGGGTCCAGAATTTACAGCCTGAGAATAAGAACACTTTATGTTGTGAGCAGATGAAATTGCAGCCTTTGGAGATTATGAGAGAGAGAGGGAAACTGTACTTGTGCCTTTAGGCTGGGATGACTCATCCTTAAAAGCTTAACCCCATTGGACTTYTCTTGTGACCCACAAACTGCCGAGTGATTTGTGGGAGAGAGGATTCACCACTGCAAAACYTGGGCAGGCTGTGGTGTTTTCCTGAAGGTTTGAGACCACGCCGAAGACACTCTGTAGGGAGTTATCTTCTGTGGGATGAACCCCACTGCATGACAGAAAGAACTCTTTATCCCATAAAGTGGCAATAAGAACTCTTAATCAAAAGATCAGAATCCCTGCATGATCAGTGAGAAAGATTGGGATGTATTGGGAGGAGAATGATATTTGTACATTATGCCTTAATATTTTTATTATTATTATTCTTTCTATTCTTAGTAGTAGTAGTGAATAAACTATTTAATCATATTTCAAGCTTGCAGCCTRTTTTCTGCTGTCCTTATTCCTCCAAAGAACTCATTGGGAACCTGGGGTCTGCCCTCCGATTAACCCATTACAACAGTAGATAGATACAAGGAACAAATTAGTCTAACTGTAATTAGACACTGGTTGGGGAAGAGAGGAGTTATTGCCAAGGTAAACTCCCCAAATGGCAAAAAACCACTTGAAGGCCCCAAACAGCACATTTCTTACTTTTGGGAATAGCACTGTTCCTATGGATATAGAGGCAGGTACAGGGTTAATTCCTCCCTATTAATGTATGTTTTTAAAGACGAATCATTTCTGAACCTATAAAATCAAATTTAAGAAGTTGTATTTAAACAGATGTCTTYGAACAGGAAAGTTTGAAATCTCCACATTTCACATGAATAGCTCTGTGAAAGACTGGTGTTTCAGTACCACATACAAAGAGAAGTACAATCCAGCAAACAGATTTCTATTCCAGAAAGCACTAGAAAAGTATGGCTAGCTATACACAGGAACTGATTCCATTGTTATCAAGATTCAACAAGTAAGTATGGTAACAGCAGGATTTGCATACGTTTCCTGATAATGTATTTAATATACCAGTGCCTCTTACTTAAAACAATTATTTTCTACTCTTCTATTATGTATTCCTAAAGTTAATATAGAACAAGGGAAGTAATTAAATGTCTTATCAAAAATCAGTTTACATTATGAGAGGTAAATGTGATATTATTGTCTAGTATTTTTTGCCAAGAAAGTCCTCAAAGCTCTCCTTAACTAGGCCATCTATTTTTTATGAGCAGCACCTGGGGGTTATTGTGCAAGTAGATTGGCAAACTACAGCAGAATCACACAAAAGTTGGACTGAGAAATTTGGGATAAAGAGCTTGACTACCTCAGCTCTAAATGGGCAAGAATATTTAGGATATGTCCCAGAGAAACGTTTTAGACTTTTTTTTTTAAGGACAACTGCCAATTTGGTGCTTTATTAAAAAAATACTAGTGAAAATAGTAGCACCATAGCAGCACTCTGCTCATAGCACCATGCTAAGATGTTCAAACCCTGTTCTGTAGGAAGTGCTGGTTACATTATGTCTCACTCTGTCCTGAAGTTGGTTTGGMAAGGGCCTTCAAAGATCATCTGGTCCAACTTCCCTGCCATGGGAAGGGACAYCTGTAACTAGATCAGGTTACTCAGAACCTGGCCTTGAACACTTCCAGTGATGCAGCATTCACAACTTCTCTGGGCAACCTGTTGCAGCATCTGACCATCCTAAGACCGTGTCTAAAATTTCTTCCCGATGTCCAATCTAAATGTACCCTTTTGCTGTTTAAAACTTTTGTTCCTTGTCTTGGTGCTGGTAACAAGTTTTTTTCCAGTCTTTCTTATAATTTATTGAAAATAAATTATATTTATATATATATTGAAATGCTGCAATAAGGTCTCCCTAGAGCCTTCTCTTGTCTGAGCTGAACAAGCCCATCTCTTTCAGTTTGTCTTCATAGGAGAGGTGCTCCACCYCTCTGATCATCTTCACAGACCCCGTCTGGGCCTTCCCTATGAGGCCCACATCTTTCCTGTGCTGAGGACCCTAGAACTGGAGGCAGGACTCCAGGTGAGATCTACCAAGGGCAGAGTAGAGGGGCAGATTCACCACCCTAGACCTGCTGGCCATGCTGCTTTAGATGCAGCCCGGGACAGGGTTGGCTTTCTGGGCTGCAAATTCATGCTGTTGTCTCACATCCAATTTTTCATTCACCAAACTGAAAGGATAAATTATATGTGTTTGAATTATAAATAGATTTTTTTTTAAGTATTAATTTATTATTTACTTGATGTATGTTCTGTGATTTTGTGATGTCAAAATCAACTGTACTCTCGATTAGAAGCACTTTGCTACCTTTTACACAGTGATATACTATACATTGGCTATACTGTTCACATTATCAAAGCCAGTATCTTCCTTGACTTTGCTAGAAATACTGAGGCATACTGAACTACTAATTTGTTTCAAACATCTGGCATTAAGTTATCTCTGGATTTCCAAGAAAAGAAAACTCATACGGCTTTTCTGGGCTAGGCCACTCTTTTCTTTAAGATTAAAGCACAGTTACATTTGCGTTATTTCTTGTTTCCTGCTTTGTTTTTAAATTCTAGTCTGATTCAGAAATGAAAGTCGATTTCTAACTTACAACCATCTCATCCACTGAGATACAAGAGCCTAAAGAGCCCAAATCCTTTATCCTCATAACAGTGAAATGGCAASAGTACTATAAAATCATGTAAACTGAAGGACCTAACCTAATTCCACTTAATAGTAGGCAAGGTAAGTGTGACATTGTAAACAAGTCCATCCCGTAGTTTGCTAAAAGGGCACTTCCTGAAAAAGGAAGATTCTTCTCTTCTTCTCCTCTTTTTCCTTCTTTCTGTTTTCTCTGGAAGCTGGTTAGAAAAAAGGAGATAGGGGAGAGAAGGATGCTTTGCCTCCCCTCTTGTGGTAACATAAGGCTGCAAGATCCACTGAAGCTGTGGAATATAACTTCATGCTGGTCTAAGGCAAGAATTTGATTATCCTAGAGTCTTTCTTTCCTCATCCCAAGCAAGCAACTCAGCCCTTAGGGGTCAGGTGTTTCTTTGGATATTGAGTTTACTACCGTAACATAAAATCAGTTCGCTGTTCTCAGGGTTACTGCAATGTGCTCTTCATGAGGAAATGTTATAAAGAAACTTTCATGGGTAGTGAGAGAGAATGATTTAAAAATAGAATTGTGTATACAAAGCCAAAAGAAAGCGAAAACAAAAAGAAAGCACTCAAACTAGTAAAAAACACACTGAGTACACTAAAAGAAATACACAATCCTAGCCCTGCAAACATCAATATTAAAAAAGAATTACAGGAAAGAAAAATAAAGATTCAGTATCAGTTTTTCTTAAACAGCACCCTAAATTGAAATATAAATGCCTTACTTTACAATCAAGTACTGAGGGAAAAAGCTGCAGATTAAAATTACCACTTTACCAGCCTGCCTTTCACTAATCACAGCATCGTTATTCTACTGCTTTCCTTAGCCCTAAAAAAATTCATTATTTATCTCATTATTCTATTTCATTGTTATATTTCATTATTATACAGTAAGCAATAAAAAGATTTCTTTAATGCAATATAAACAACTGTTTTTTAGAAGACTAATGATCTTTGCTAGTATTACCAGCCTGCCTATTACATAATGTGGTTGTTTTAGCAGTCAAATGTACCACTGGAAAATTCCCAGCCATAGTCAATAAAAAGGCAGTTCTACCAACCTCATCAATAAGAGGTTATTACSACCTGGAATTTAAGCCTTGTGATCCAGCAGTGTGAAATTTCTGCATGGAAATTCACTAATAGGAACCAGTCTGTCGATGAACAATACAGAATCAATATTGCCATAAGCTTTATTGTATGATTACTGCTTTCACTCAGAATTAGTTCACCATTTTTTTAAGCAGTGTGGTCTCAAAACAATTAACACAGATTTCAAAAGAAGCATGAAAAACTTTCATGTCTCACTCCAAGAAACAGTAAGGATTATTTTAAAAGAATCTCTAGGATTCTCAGTATCATCACTGAAACTGAAATGCACATGGTCTGTTTTAGGTTTTGTTCTACTGCTAATTTATATGCAGCCAGCTATGAAAAAAATGGTAAAATGCTGGAAGACATTTCCTGAGTCATCACAGAAACTGTTCATATCATTATAGTTCATATGTTGGTGAAGATGTTTAATTATCCTTTAAAAAGACTACTTAATCCCCAAGACCAGAAGAAAACTTGAGTTCCTAAATCCAGGTGCACATTGTAACCATTTCCAGCCTTCAACATGGATCAAGATCTGGAAAAAAAAAATTACTTATCTTCCCCCATTCCCAAATCCCATGCCATCTGAATTAAAGTCCTAATGCTTTACTATAGACCCAGATCTGGATTAGTGGGTGACTAGCAACAAAGTTATATCTCAGTAGGTAAAACTGAACATCATTTCTGTGTCTCAGTTTTTCTTCTGGGAAACAGATTAATGAGATTCCCCTATCCTACAAAGACTGTGAAAATGCTTATTTGCGAATCTGTTATACACTCTAGCAAAGTACTGACACAGAAAAGATGAGAGATGTCAAAGAATCTGTCTTCAAAACAGAACTTCAATAGTGTGTGTTAAATAAAACATGAGAATTCGTATTTAACAATGAGGAATACACCTACTGTTGAGAAGCTGCTCATTAATAAGGCATTCTGTGATGAGGAGACAGGATTCCAGTGGGAAAAGACACGGCATGTAAACATATGTTAAAAAACTCTACCATAAGACACAAGCATAGGAAGATTGATTTTTTTCTATCTTTGAGTACTTGACTTCATAGCCTTACAATGTTCACTTGTGCCTTCTGCTTGTTTGTATAAATTTATGGGCTGTATCGGTTATGATACTGTATTAGGTAATCCACTACAAAACTATCTGAAGGTACAAGGCAGAGGCATGGATGAGAAGGTTTAAACACTCAGATCAAAAATCCTTGATATTTTTAGTTTCTCTGTTCCTTAGTTTCATGTTTAGGCTTCTTTCATAGAGATGCAACTTCTACCAGCAACATCCTTCACCTACTAGCTCAGTCACATTCTTCATAAAACCGTGATTACAAGCTCTATAAATGCCAACACAGATATGCTTTCACTGTCCAACTATTGAAGAAAAAGGGTGGCAAAAATCATGTTCCTAAGTCAGTGCTGAAGATTAAAGGTTGACAACAGGGACACTTTCACCAAAGCAAGTAAAGTCTATCATCCTGATCCCTTGTTCTGGATGACTGACTTACTAAATTCTTGTAGAGTTTCTCCAGGACAGGGCAAATGTAATTTCTCTTAAAAGCTTCACAGTATCTGTGCTAAAAAGGTTGCTATGCAGAGGCACTCTATGAGCAAAATCTTTAGCAGCTTCCTTTAAATTGTTTTTCCAGTCTGTATTTTAGAGATCATCTACAATTTGCATAAAGTAATCCCCATTCTGTTTGCTCATTGCAACCTTCATCTGAGTATGCATAGAAATCACTGTATTCCAGCAGGTCAATTTTGGCTTAAATCTTTGCTGTGTTCTTATTCCCACTGATAATGGTTTTCCCTACCCACCTTAAGCAAGGAGCAAAATCCAACCATACCATTTATTTGTAAAATTCAATTTCAGAGGCAAAGGTTAAACAAAATATTGRTGACACATTTCATGAAAGAACTTTCTATTCTCATTGCTTGGATTCATCCTCATTGTGTGGAGTCATCGGGATTCTCTCTTATCTCTATCTAAAACAAGCTTTGGGCTTTCTCTTACTAATGGAAGTTAGCTTGTCTGAGAGCAATGCTATTTTTTTTGTCACTGATTACAGTATTTTGATTATAATGTTAGATGTCATTTCACTGGTTTTGTATTAGACCAAATTTTAAGAGCTTCATAACTAACAGAAAGCCTTTAACATTTTGAGAGTTACATGATTACATTTTTGTAAAGAAAAATGCACAGTGCACTATCACATCTTGTGCTGACAATTTAATTTCTGCAATATCAGATGCAAATGAAATCTATTCAGCAGCTGGCAGCAAATTTTGAACCATACAGCACTACTACCACAAACTGCATTACACTGAATTTTTCCATGGTGGAGTACTAAGACATTATTTGAACTTGACTGATTAAAAAGTGCTACAGAAATGGCTGCTTAAGATGTGCCCTGTAATCTTGTAAATAATGTTCTGAGACGGAGCTTTGCTGTATACAAAGATGTGATATAGAAAAAGGAAACTGTACTTAAGGAGGATTAGGTAGATCAGGAGGCTTATCATAGTGGAAATGGGAGTCTTTCATCACTTAGTCACCTCTTAAATTTGGTMCCATTCAGCAGTGACTGAAAGTCATTCTGCTTAGTGACATATGAAATGGGTTTGGGTTTTAGAACAGATTGTAACTGGAAAGCATCCATATCATAAAAGGCAGAACCACAAATGTCTTTAATCTGCACCCATATTGACAATTTTCCCAGGTGTGACCTAAAGAGTGAATGTGCTTCAAGAGCTTAACTACTGTCTTAGCTGAAAAAGCAGTCTCCTAATGATAGGATAGGAGCAGAATGGCAAGACAGGGTGGGAAAATTCTATCCTACTCACAGAGTACCTTCTTCCTCGAAGGTGCTGGCTGAATATCTTTGATGAAAGCAAAACCAGCTTCATATTAAACCTTATAGATTTGAGATGTATACCAGTATACATTCAGAAAAGCAAGGTCAAGGAATGCACCATCAGCATCAGGAATGCCTTTCCAGATTTTTAATTCTACCTTTAAGTTTTCAGGCTCAGTTGAGATTATGTTGCATTCATAGTAGCTGGATAAGATCAATGCTTATCTGCTGCTTCTGATCATGTGGCATCTTTCTGCTTTGCTTATCTTTTAAATTGATGTTGCACTGTTACAAATTACTACATCAGGTGAAAAGCCATGATAAATTAGGCTTATCTCAGTGTACATGATTTTTTCTTGGAAAAAAAAATAAAATGGATAGCTCATTCATTTTTTTTCTCAAAGCAGTAGGAATTTGTTCATTTTTCCCCTCTCATGTTATTATTAATGGTTATTTTGATTTTTAGTATAATTCAGAATTTTTAGAAGATTTGTGGTATATTTTTAGGTTGTTCCTAATAGAATAGTTTTCTAAATAGAGGTTCAAAGTATACGAACTCTGCAAAGTGATATAAAGATGTAAGAATTCAAAATAACAACCACTAACAATTATATGTAAAAGAAGAAATATTGATTTCTGATGAAACTTACCAATACTATGCTGTTTACCAGAAGATGTATAGTTACTGTTCAATATTGGAAAAACATTAAAAAACCCCACAACCCCCCCCAAAAATCCCCAAATACCCAACCTCTAGGAATGCAAGTTCAGGCCAGAATAGCTTGAAATAAATATCAAGATTAAATTTTAATTACTTTGTAATTTAAAACAGTAAGTCAACTTTAAGAGCTTAATGGCTTGTAAGTTTAAAACAATTACTTTAAAATAAGAAAAAAATTACTTCTTTTTCTTTTTGCTTTGTGAATGCTTTAGACTACGTTACTTTCATCAGAGCAAGAATTACTAAGAGTCTTGTGGGCATAATTCAGTTTTCTGTCTCCTAAATACATTACAATTTTCCAAAGTAACTTTTGTTTTGTTTCTGAAAGCATCGTTTCCATCTGTTAATGAAGTGGTGGTACATCTATTACTAAAACAGAGAAAAAAGCCACAGGGATCTTTAAAAATACTTTATATTAAATTGGAATAGTTTTCACTTAGACCCTTGATTCACCTCATTCCAGAGTAGAATAAAGATTAAAAATAGAGGACATGATCAAGTTCACATACTTAGCATATTAACTATTTAAACATGCACAAATTCATCAGATAAAAGGCATGTAAGAATTTAGTTTTCATCATCTCACATTTGGGAAGTATAGAGATTAAGAACACAGCTTAATCCTGCACATATTATTGATATAATCTCTTTTACAACACTAGGAAATCTCATTATCAAGAAAATAAATTAGATATTTTTCACAAAAGTCTGGAGCTGGCTTGGTGGAGCTTCTGCCCTTCTCTTCCTCTTTGAAAGTGCTATGTGAAGACATATTTATAGACAATTCTTAATCATGATAACAGTGGAATCAAAGAAAAATAGTGTGAAAAGTGGTCTGACTTTCAGTTAATCCTACGAGATTTTACCACAGCTGGCCTTTTCAGTGAAGTATACKTTACATCTGCCTTGCTGCATTTCAGTATAGGCCACCTATCATCCCAGAGAGTTGTGTTGCAGAGTATCTCAAATGCTTCAACAAGTCATAAATGTTCCTCATGTAAGGTTCAATTTCTTCAGTTACCTAAGGTTTAATTACATAGTTACTTTTAGTTAAAAAAGGGTTATGGATTATTATTTTCTTGTAAGGAAAATCTTCTTAAGATGTAATTAGCATTCACAAAACTTGTCAGTCACTATAGTAATACAGAATCACAAAATGGTTGGGTTTGGAAGGGGCCTTCAAAGATTATCTACTCCAACCTCCCCTGCCACATCTGTCACTAGGTCAGGTTGGTCAGAGCCCTGTCCAACCTGACCCCAAACACTGCCAATGATGGGGCCTTCACAACTGCTCTGGGCAACCTGGGCCAGTGTGTCACTGCCCTCACATAAACAATTACTTCCTAATAGCTAATCTAAACCCGTCCTCTTTCAGTTTAAAGCCATTGCCCCTTGTCCTGTCAATACAGGCCCTGGCAACAAGTCCCTTTCATGCTTTATATATAGACCACCTTTATATATTGAAAGGCAGCAATAATATCTCCCTAGAGCCTTTCCTTCCCCAGGCTAAACAATCTCAGCTTCCCAAGCTAAAGAACCTCAGCCTTTCTTCAGAGAATGTTTCCAGACCTCTGACTTTCTTTGGCTCTCCTCTGGACCTGGATGCAGTACTCCAGGTGAGGTCACACTAGAGAAGAGCAGAGAAGGAGAGTATCATGACAGTATCTTCCTTCTGTTTGCTTCAGAGTTCCTTTGTTCCTCTGAACTGACTTTTAAATGTTGCATTTGATTTTGTTTCAAATATGATTTGACTTTAGTGAACAGCTTTTTTTTGTTTTTCCCAGCATCTCACAGAATCACAATGATTGATGTCGGAAGGGACCTCTGGAGGCTACCTTGCCCAATACCGCTGCTCAAACAGGGCCACTTGGAGCCCAGGACCATCTCCAGACTCCACCACCTCTACAGCAACCTGTGTTAGTGTTTGATCATCCTTAGAGTAGAAAATTTTCCCTGATGTTAAGAGGAAATCTTGCATGTTTCAGTTTGTGCCCATTTCTTCTTGTCACTGGGCACCAATGAGAAGAGCCTGGCCCCCTCCTCTTTGCACTTTCCCTTCAGGTATTTATATACATTAACAAGATACTCTCTTCTCCAGGCTGAAAAGGGATTCAGWCACAGCTCTCTCAGCTTTTTCTCTTAGGAAAAATGCTCTAGTCTCTCTTGTAACCCTTTGCTGGACACTGTTCAGTAGCTCTCTATCCCTCTCGTAGTGGGAACATATCGAGCTACACTGTTCATATATGATTCTATAAAACCTTTAAAGACATTTCAAATAAAAGTTACATGTAAGATGCTTTGGGATTTATTTATTTTCCTTTCTTTCTAATTAATTAACATCAGATGACTGTAATATTTTCTTGTAATATTAAATTGATCCTAAGACAGGTCAAAAGATCACAGCAAAGAGGCAGTTAAGTATTTTCAGCTTTCAGGGCATTCACATAATAAAAATATCCAGACAAGACCCCCACTTTACAGTTACCTAGCCTGTGCCAGACTACAGTTTCTGAGACTTTTTTACATCTAAGCCTTTCAGTTGTGATTATCCTACAAAGGAAGAACACCTGATATGTAGTTCTGCTACTGTGAACAGAACAATAAACAGCCATTTGCAAAAGTGGTGTTGAATTAGTGTCTTCGCACAGCTTGCATGCAAGTCTACAGGGGGCTCCAAAACTCTTTGCGGTGATCTGTTTTGGATTAAATTAGTGTAATGCAATTTACATCAAAACCAATTTCTGAACATATCCATTTCTCTCCTTATACTTAATCAGGAATGAAGGACTGAAAGAAGGGAAGAGAGGAAGGAAGAAAAGGATGATAGTGCATTCATTGATTCATTCATCATTTCTTTTTCCATTTTTAGACTGTAGGATTATTTCATCTGCTCTCATATGAATTATAATTAATAGCATTAATAAGGTACTTAGCCTACATTGAAAGAAAATTAATGTTATTAGCCAGAGAATAATTCTCTAAGGCATGTCACATGCAGTGACATTATAGCTGTGAATGCTTTCAACATTGAATTCTGTTATACACACATCAGTATGCAAAAGCAATAGATACACATGGTCCCAAAGCTTATCAAAAGGCTTTGTATTTTGGATTTTTGATGTCGATTGTAATCATACTCCTCAGTATTAGTTTAACAAGTGACAAACATGAAATATTCAAAGAAGTATTTTATTCATGTGTCTTTTGGGTTTTTCTCCTCCTAATATGAAGATTGCCTTACAATTGAATTATTTTTCAATTTGGTATTGATTCTCAATAAATAAATGAAAATGGAATCGTTTTGTATTTCGAATTCTGAGTCTTGAGTGGACTTCATCTTACAAGAAAGGCTTTCTCTCTTGAAAATTGCACCCAAAATCTTTCTGATACCATCTGATCTCTCAAATGAGGAACAATATTTCAGTTGCATTTCATGGTTCAATCTTTATGTCTTTGTCATCACTGGTACCTGGCAGTCCTAACTTCTACTTGCAACATCTCATCTTTTCTACTCTTTTCTTTTTTTTAGATATCCACAAGGGTCTTCCACAACATGTCTCAGTCCGCAGAAAACACTGAAAGGACTGAGTTAAAGTTGGTGTATCTTTCCCACTGGTCAAAGATTTCTGATGTTGTACTATAACGTAGTTTTCTAAACACTCATTTTTTCTTTATATGCTGTGTTGTCTTTACTTAGAAAGTCTTGCAGCATATTGTTATATCTGGGCTATTTTGTTCTGATTGCTTTTGCAAGTTACATTCATCTATGAATAAATACTAATTTCTATCTAGTGAATTATAAAACCTCCATTTCTGAAAAGCTTACAGTATTCACTTTTTCATCTTTTCTAGACAAGGGGTTTTTTTACCTTTTCTACTGTAACACCTTTAGAGGCCTTTCCAAGAAAATACTGGTTACTGACATCAGCAGTACAGTGAATCAATCTACTTTCTCTGACATCGCTCATGCATTAAGACTGGAATTTTCAGTGGAGGTTAATGGAAATAAGTACTCCCTTCAACTGAAAAAATACAAGCTATATTATTCCTTCAGATTCATTTGGAAATGACAGCCATAACTTTTTTTCATCATGCTAATAATAGAGGAGAAAGTAGCAGAGGAACTAAATACATTTTCTACTTCCTGGAGCAAATGCACCAACTCTCATCAGTGATATCTTACAAGACATAAACAAAACTGAGTAACCAGAGCCCAACTGAAATAAAATTTGATACTTTTATACTAGTAAATTACAGYTGAGGATCTGTTTCCTGATTAAGCTAGCTTCACTGTCCCTGATTCTCCTGTAATGAACAGGAAAGGACAATACATGAGGAATCTGGTGTATCTCCTCTAAGTTTGTTCTAAATCCCCATATTATCACCACTAAATTTCTATCTCTGATTTATTCCAAGCTTTTTAAATAGCATGCTTCTGTCCTACAGTTTGGTTGGTTTGACACATCTCTTAAAAGCCTGTGGTCGTTCTGGAAAAGAGCAGTGGTTTTCAATCTGTTACCACCTCTGCATCACTAAATAGCCTGAAACAGCAGCATGTCAGCTGCCCTGCTTTCCAACCTGCTGCTTAAACCCTAGAGACACTCTCTGGGGCAGCAAGGAAACAGCAAAATGTAATGGCAGCAGCAAATGACCAATGAGGCTGGAATAAGCTAAATACCACACAACAGAAAAAGAAATAGTAAAATCAAACACAGACAGTAAAATCAGCTAATGCTCAGTAGATTGCTACAATGTGGATGCAAACAGAAATGATAACACATGCATACTTCTATCCAATGCAAGTACTCAGTTGACCAAATACTCGTGGCCACTGAAAGAAGTGATCAGGATTCAGGATTGAAACAACTGGAATGAAAGCTGCTATCTCTTTACAAAACTTGATTTACTATGCAAAGAAATACATGTTTAACTGCACATGCTGGCAAAATTTATGTATGCACCAAAGCTAAATATCTGTTTATAGCAACTTAATAAGGAAGCAACATTTTCTTAAAGAAAGCCAATTTGCACTGACATACTGAGTACAGAATCAACTTGGGGTACACAAGAAGGAGGACTGTCGATTCATCTTTAGCTCTTATAATACTGCTTTTTTAGAATATGATTATTTAAAAATATGAACTGTTACTTGTTTTCACAGGTGATTATCTCTGGAATCAAAGAAATATTTCAATACATCTAGAGATACAGGAAGCCTGTTGAAAGATGTAAGGACCAATTGCTCTTCAGCCTCAGAGAGAATGGAAGGCTCTGAAAGGCAAATTCTTTGGTTTTGACTATTCTTCATAAACAGAAGTGGACCTCATCTTAGTGACTTTAGTAATTCAGAGAACTCATTGAAATAATTATGAAATTAGTTTTGCCAACAGTGCATATTATAGTCACTTCATTTAAAAATATTTTGATACTGATACGATATGGTCACTTTTTGAATTAATATATTGTTTTATAAGGATAACCTGAACAGGCCAGATGGCACTCAGGAGCTCAGAGGGTTGGATTTAACAACTCAACTTCAAAAGTCCACAGTTAGATGTCCACATCTGCTAAATCCATGCTGTATAGACTATCTTCATAGTCAAAGAAGGGAATGGGCTTTTGTAGGACACAATAAATTTGGCAATAAAGTAGATATTGCAAAAGCTCAGATTATTGTGCTTTCTAAATGACTTTCCCCTAAGTATAAAGGACAAGTCTGAAAGATATACTATAGACATACAAATTGCTGGTCTGAATTTGGTGAATATGAACACAAGTTATCATGAATTCCTTCCATTGCTGTTAGAAGCACATGTAACGTACCGACACTCCAGTCCATTTCCTCCACTGCATCACCATATAAACCATGCTTGCTCTTTCCTCTGAAATTTTCTGAAGCGTATAAAGCAGTATGGACATGAAGATAAGACAAGACAAGAAGAAATGGTGCATCAGTGTTCCTGGAACACAAAACAAACCAAAACCAAAAACCCTTAGTATATTTTAAAATAAAATTTCTACGAAGAAATCTTTCTACAATAGAGTTAAAAAAAAAAGGCTCCACATCCTCCCCCCCCCAAACAAATAAACACCAAAACAAAACAAAARAAGATGAAAAGGAATACTGTAATTGATTTCAGGGTAATCCTGAACAAACACACACAATAAAAAAGACATTCTTTTACTGAATTGAAAGCAAAAATAAATGACAAAATCTAACGAATTACTATTTGCTATATATATTGAAAGAGAACTTGTTTAAAGGCAGGAATCTAGCAGTTTCTAGATACGAAAACCTCTCCTCATTTTACAAGTATATATTTAAAAACCTGAATGCAATTGCTGTTCAAAAACATACCCTCAGAACTACACATCTACGTGAAACACAATTACCTTCCTCCCAAAGTCACATGGAAGCCGATCAACTAAACTATTTTAAGGACCTGGGTCTTTATCCTGGACTAAGGTATATGACCAAATCTCTTTTCATTTAAAGCTCCGCATGTGCATGCATGTGACTGTACATAACCTCAAAGTAAATACTGATACCAACATTTTTCTTCTCAAAGTAATGAACAGTCTCCATTGTCTTCAGTCTATTTTCTGAACAGATACAAAAGAAAGAGTGCCATAAATAGACTGTCTGTAAATTTTGCTGTTCATGTGATCTGTCAAGACAATATTTATGATCAATTTCAGTATGCTGTGAAAGCACAGCTCAAACAAGTACTTCTCCTTATGCATTATTTATAGAACTTTACTTAAAATTGTGCCGTACCAGCCAAATTTACTGCTATATGCTCTAACAGCATTTGCAGTACATTATGCATATTGTAAATATCAGCTGAATCACAAAAGCACTACCGACAAAACTTGTCTGGATCTCACCTTAAAGCACACAGGCAATTACACACTATTTTTAGTTTTATTTACCATATTTTCCCTCACCAATCTGTGGTAGATAATACCTGTGATTCACGTCAACATCAAAGGGAGACCAGGTATTTCCTCAAGCAGTTGATTCATCCACCCTTTAAAGAGGGTAGGCACAATACAGACAAACTCATACAAACTGTTTCTTCAAAATTAAAAAAAAAATCCTAACCATTAGAACTTGAAAACAAAGTCTTTTAGTAAAAGAGATTCATCTGATATCAAAACTTTCCCCTTAAAGAAAAATAATTAATTTTAATCTAGTATATTTATGATCCATTTTTCCTCTCTCCTTAGTTTGGTCTGTTTTAGCACAAGTTGCATTTTTTTAGCACAAGTTTCCTTTTTTATTGGCACATACAGGAGTACATAAACACAAAATAGGAAATTTTTATCCACATTACTCACTTGATAAGTGTGTTTCAGATGTGGATTTTTTTTTCACTAAAAAATTATCTTTTTTTTAGAAAACCCAGTGGAATAAATGCATTCTTCATGTGGAAAATGGATACAAAATCATTTTAATTCTCTTACAAATATTTGGGCATCAATCCTGCATTACCTTCATATTATAAAGTACAGATTCAAAAGAATTAAGACAATGTTTTTCATAAAAGATACACTTTCCGCAAAGTTGTTTGTTGCTATTTGAAAGGTCATACATTGGAAAACTTTTCACTATTGTACCAACAAATAACAGGAGATTACTGAGTCAATTAAAAAGGCTGAAAATATCACCAGTTGAAGTGAAAAAAAAAGACGTATACTTAGAAGCTACATATTTAATATATACTTAAATGTAACACTGACCTTTCATTAGAGAACATTTCTGCAAGGCAGCTGATTTTTGTTTTACAACTTGCATTTTTTAATGCCTGGGATTATTGTTGGCTTTTCCCTTAAACACAGTTCACTGAATTGAGATTAATATACAAATTCTAGGGTAAAACACCACAAAAAAAGATTTTATACTTTTAACACTGCAGGCAAAATTTAGTTTTCATGTGAAGTACCTTGTTCTAACGCCACAGAGGTACTGCATTCTCCTAACTGCCTACCTGCTTTGCTAAAAGTATCAATAGCCTCCATTATAAATGTTATTTTCAAGACTTAATAACTCAGGTTTTTTGTAGTTTGGTTTTTTGTTCTTTGTTGAACTCACACAAAGATCTAACTTTCACGAAGAGTCATCGAATCAATGGTTGATATGGAAGGGCACTACATCATTCTCTTCTTTCCAACTAAAATTGACAAGTTCTGATTGACAGCTTGCTGTCAGGTGGAGAAGTGTCTCACCTATTAATATCCTATAAAAGATCAGAGGCAGCTATTTATCTCCTGCCAAAATTCTTTGAGGAGAATCATAACTGACTACCTTTACTGTGACCTTGAAAATGGAATGAATACCAGCAAGTAGGCAGGAGAGAAATTTGACAATAACAGCTTAACTCCTGAACCACTTCAATGAACAGCTCCTTCAAAAATGTATTCCCACTATCTTTTACACAGCCCAAACACAGAGAATCTCCGTTTCAAAAGATTTGAGATTTTTTATCCTCACATGAGTCACAGTTTTTTCAATTTACTGAGTAGCCAGAGAGGTTACATATATCTGACATAAGATAGTCTTCAGTGTGTTTTTAATGGATCTTGAAATCATCTGAAAGGATCACATTGCTGGTGACTCCTCTGCATTGCAAAGCACCAGGTTCTTTTTTATTATGAGGAGTCTTTATACTATTCAAGGATTCAGCTCAGGCTTGAGCCRTAAAACACAGCTTTAAAGTGAGTGAGAGAGCAATTAAAACTAATTTGACTTTGTGCTTCAAACACAAGTCTTCTAACTTTTTTCCGGCAAATCTGCTCCAAATACTTGCTGCTTTGGAAACTCCTTGGGCAATTGTTTGCTTTTTTGTGCACTGATGTGGTGTAGCTGACACACTGCAGGGAGGGGATACCACCCAGAGGTACCTAGACAAGCTTGAGAGTTTGTGTCGCTTTTCCTGCCCTTGCCTGGATTCAGCTGGACTCGCAACCTCCTGGGTTCTCAGTCTACAGAAGCAGTAACGAATGGATTACCTGAGGTTCGAGGCCTCAGTGGTCTGGTCTCACAGCTTTTCACAGCAGGCAGTTTCGTTAAGGCAGCAGCGAAGGCAAAAGAGATGAGAGAGACGGACCTCTGCAACTATATTCCAAGTTTTATTTTCTCTGCCGACGAGGCAGGGCGAACAAAGCTTGAAGGGAAGTTAGCAGAGAGACCCCTACCCGCTCTGTCTCTGCTGCTTTAAGGGGTAGGGATAACAAAGCTTAGCCAATCAGAGAATACAGATACATGAGAGAAAACCAATGAAACATCTCAGAGGAGGAACAAATTTAAACKGGCTAATCACAWTATAGTTAGAGGGAATTTCAAATCACGCTAACCTGTTACAAAGCTTAAGGTTCTGTGACGGAGGAGAAACGTAAAGTGAGTGATATCTAGGGAATGTTGCTATGTGGCAGACTGCTCTTTTGATAACTAAGGCTGCAGCACAGCAGCAAGTTTGGCCCATGAGAACTTACTGAAGTTCAACAAGGCCAAGTGCAAAGGCCTGCACCTGGGTCATGTCAATCCTAAGCACAAATACAGGCTGGGTGAAGAATGGATTGAGAGCAGATCTGAGCAGAAGGACTTGGGGGTGTTGGTTGACAGGAAGCTCCACATTAGCTGGCAAAATATGCACTTGCAGCCCAGAAAGCCAACTTATCCTGGGCTTCACCAAAACCAGCATGACCAGCAGGTAATCCTTGAACATTTCCAGAGATGGGGTATCTACAACTGCTCTACCTGTTCCAGTGCTTCACCACCGTCTTAGTAAAGAATTTCTTCCTAACACCTGATCTAAACCTGCCCCCTTTCAGTTTAAAACCATCATCTCTCACTATCTGTCCATATAAAAAGTCTCTCTCCTTCCTTTTATAAACCCCCTTAAGATACTGGAAGGCTGCAGTGAGGTTTCTCTCAAGCACTCTTCTCCATGCTGAACAACCCCAGCTTTTTCAGCCTGTCCTCATAGGAAAAGAGTTCCATCGGTCTGATCATCTCCTTGACCTTCCTCTGGACACACTCTGAGAAGTTCACATCTTTCTTGTGCTGTGCACCTCAGACCTAGACACAGTACTCTAGGTGAGGTAAGTGTGTCAACACAGGCAGATGCAAATGTAACTTTTCCTTTCCTGTAATTTTCGTTTTTCTAAAAAAGTTCTTCTTTTTCAGTATCTCCCCAGTGGAAAAAATCATGAGTGCTTATTTCCCATGTGTGCTTCCTCTACTTCCAGATTAGATAATCAGTTAGTGCTCTTTGCGATAGGACTGGCTGAATGCACTTCATTAAAACTTCTTGTTCCCGCAGGAGGAAAAGGCAAACTTTGGCTTAGTTGTATCAGAGCAGGACTTCGTTCTACATGCTGGATTTTGTTTTGTTCTGACTGCTAACAGTGCTAAAATTCTTGTTAGTCTAAATGAATCCATGAATGAATATTTCTGTCCTGCTCTTTTAAAAGACATGCCTTCAAACACAGATGTAATATTTTCAATTTTTTTCAATATCAGAAAGAGAACTCCAGACCACCTGGTGGTAACTTGTCAGAACCAGAAAAGGTGTTGAAAATATAATGGAGAGAGGGGAAAAAAATGTAAATACACAGAAAATCTGACTCTTTCTAGTAGATACTAAAAGTAGGATATGTTACTACTATATCTGCATTTGTGAAATAATTCTTCCATGCCAATAGACAAGACACTTTGACCTCTCTTATTTCATGCCTTCATTGCTTCCTTTAAATGCTTAAGGTACACAGCTCATACATGCTTTTATCTCCTTCCTATATAACTTTTTTCTCCCCCTCCTAAAGAACATTTTTGTAAATATGGAGGAAAAAAAGGAAATTTCTCATCTAGTACAAATTATAGTCATTGCTAAATGCTCTCCTCCACAAAACTTTGGAGTCCAGTATACAGACCTACTTCTGTTTTAGAAGCATTCCATTGACAATTGTCTGCTACTTGTCACAGAACTAGTGACGGCCCTAATGATTCTTAAATGATCTAAAAATTTAGTAAAGACCTTTGTGAATTCACACCTTCTTCCTGTTACCTTTTTGTTCAAAAAGCACAGAGGTCTGAGAGAAAAGGCATGAAGATCCAGTACAGCTGTTACAGCTTATAAGTTATTACCTTTTTTTAATATATATGCATATATACATTATATGAATGCAGAGATACACAAAATTTTCTCTATAATTTTTATTTTGCTGTAAACTATAAGGAGTATTCTTGTAGGGTTCATAAAAACAGTTGATTTCAGAACTCTAACTCCGGTATAACATGTCAACTGCCAGATCTTAAGACCTAGTGATATATGGAAAAACTCTAAACCACAGTCTCCTAGAGTAGATGACAAAAAATCTGAATAGGTGTTGCAACAGTGTTTCAAGGAGTAAAAAATAATAGATAAAGAGAAAATCTAGAATTTTTTTAACTGTTATAATAAAATTTTGAAAATTATGCTTATGCAATCTATTACAGGTAAAAACCAGGCAAGAAAATTCTTCACCTTCACCACAGTTTTTAAATATAAACATATTTGTATTGAAATACTGTTCTTCAGAAACTGGACTTCATTAGGATTTTTTAAAATATTATTATTAATTGTGATCAGCTATATAAATTTGTCAGAGAGGTATTTTCTATCACAGAGTGGTACTTTTGTGTTGCTAATTTCTGATACATTAGAAACTGGACTCTGGCATTTTGCAAAATTGGATTTTCTGTGCAGCTGGTCATTAAAGGGCATGCTGAAGTTGTATGAGTGACAACCACATGGAATTTAACATGAAATAATTAGCATCCATTTGACTTTCAAATATGCCGTAATACCGAGAGCGTTCTGATAGGTTTAAGATATGTAAACACATTTCCTCTTGGGAAAAAGCAATTAGAATTAACATACCCTGAGCTGACCAGCCCACTTACAATTAGGGTAAGCAACTAAATTATTATCTGTTTTCACACACCAGATCTGACACTTGTATATATTCTTCTCCAGTGCCATTTCTGGGCATTGAATTTTGTATTTGCTCTTTTTCATTCTATCTAGGAACAAACAAAAATTGTAATACACAGGCGCTGGACTAAGGAAGAGAAAGTACAATACCATCACTCCAAAAAACAGACCAAAGTAACTACAACAGCATATGGCTATATGCTATGAAGAAATTATAAGACTTTAAAAATGCAATCTCTAATGACCATATAGCATCATGGGCCAAAGTCTCCCATCCAGCAGCCCAAGGGAGTAATTCTGAAGACTCCTCTCCTTATTTTGATAGGAATCAAAAACTCTATCATGTTTGATCCCTGTGCCCAAACAGCCTTCAGCCATCACATCACCCACCAGTCCTTCTCTGTTCACAGGTCCAACAGGGCCCCTCCCTGGGTTGGCTCACTCACCAGCTGTGTCAGGAAGTTATCTTTCACACACTCTAAGAACCACTTACACAGTTTCCTATCCACCGCACTGTATTTCCAGCAGATATCTGGTAAGCTGAAGTTCCCCATATGAACGAAGACCAGCAATTGTGAGACCTCTCCCAACTGGTTATAGAATATTTTGTCTGCCTCTTCATCCTGTCTGGGTGGTCCATAACATCTTCCCACCATGGTATCTACCTTGTTGGCCTATTCCCTGATTCTTACCCACAAACACTCAAACCCATCACCACCATCATTAAGCTCTAATAATCAAAATACTCCCTAACATAAAGGGATATTCCACCATCTCTCCCTCCTTGCCTATTCCTTCTGAAGAGTTTGATGTTTATACATGGTAAGAAGTCATAAAACTTACAACATGACTGAGAAACAGCTAAAAAAGAATGCCAGGAAGTCCATCACCTGAACTCTAAAGAACTTATAGAAGTAATATAGGCAATAGGTATAATAAACTTATATAGATAAAACATTCATGTTGGAATTATTAATATATATTCATACACATTGTATATAAATATAGCATAAAAAAATGTTTCCAGCAAATACCACTGCTGGTGAAGACTGGAGCTTCATCACATATTTATTGTAAAGATATTTAACCAATGAAAAGACAGATGATATCTGATGATTTTTAGTTTGATGATAAAATGTGTATTCAGAACCAGTTAAGGTGAATGCTTGAATTCTTAAAATTCAGGACTGTTTGCACTCTGGTATAATTATGCACAAGGATTACTGGTGTACATGACTGAGCTTGCTACTTACTGTATCATCTAAAGAAACGGAGACTATGTGACAAGCTGAATGTTCAAACATGGCTAAAGGGCTGAACGAACTGGAATGACAAGAATGCTGAGGAGCAACTGTGGCTTCCAAAAGCCTTGTGGCCCTTCATTTTTGCAACTTGATTGCCTCTTGGTGGCCATTCACCTACAAATGGCCAAAGTCAGTAGATTAGTCATAAAAGCAATGGTCTGCTGGTGCTTTGGAGTTGACAGGTATGAATTATATAATGTCAGAACCAGGGTGTCAAAGCAACTATTGATTTTTTTGCTCACACTAATACATGGGACAGATCAGTCCAGTGAATATTAATCTAATTACTCCTGTCCCCAGGAATAAGGTTTATGGTCATATACTTTGCATGTGGATTCATTAAAGGGCACAGTTAAGTTTGCTCAAATGCCCTAATTGCTTCTCAATACCTTACCATACTCGGATATTCTCTAATTTAACATTGACTCTGAAGAGTCTGGGTTATAATTCTCACTATAATTGCAGCATTCCTGTAACAAAGTTTGTTGTAAATTACGAATATGTGCTATTAACCTTGACTTCAATTTAACATCACTGTTGTCTGGAAGCTACACTGACATTTGGGGCCAAGTGCCCAGATGATGTAAAGCCACTTACCTCCAGCTGAGTCAACAAAGCTATGCTGACTTAGATGATATATTATTTTGCCAGCTCTAAACACTGGGGTCAAACAATGACACTAAACTATATGACAACACTGTGCACATTACACATAGTAATAAAGTTAAAAGAGTTACTAGTTTTCTATCATTGTTTCCCCATCTTGAACTCACCTATTTTGAGGCAACCATTTCATTGTCATGGCATTGAAATCAGTGAAACATTCATAGATACCCAAAACATTATCACTACAGGCACATTATATACTTCTAAAGAATATACCAACATATAGTTAATGTACTCAAGAGTCTTTTAAAATCACCAAATGCTTGGTCACTAAGCAAATAATCTCTCAACAATTTTTGAATATATATATTTGTGTGTTTGTAGTAAACAAAGTACTTCACTGTTAAATTAGTTACAATGTATCTGAGAAGGCATCTTTATATCTATCCCCATTGCCAAGAGGAAATAAAGATGGTTTAGTTCATTTATAAGTACTTATGAGAATGTTGATTGTTGGGAAGACTTACTCACTTAAAGAAATTTGTTATAAAAACCATTTTTTTTCGGTATGATGAGTAGAGATAGCCACATCAAATATTCATAATGATAGAAAAATTGCAGTATGAGATCAAGATTTCAGATAAACATTTTTTCTTTCTAACAGCGAGAAACAGCTRCTGCATGCAGTCATTAAGTCTAGAAAATTTAGCTTCTGATTCTTTGGTATGTTTTCATCCAGCAATGACACCATGTGCATGTATTCACAGTAACTAATAGTACATACTTTTAATAATAGTAATTTAGGGATGTAGAATAGCAATTCTGGATAATAGTAATTCTATATCTTAGAATATGTTTTTCCTTTGATTTAGTATTTTTAAAAATGCTGCAATCTTGGATGACTTAGGATGGTTTTGTAAATCCAATGTTTAGGTGGCCCAATGTGATGGCTATTAAAAAAACCCATTGTTTTCAAAAAACCCATTTGTTTCACAGAACTACAGAATGGGTGAAGTTGGAAAGGACCACATGGTGGGGTCATGTGGTCCAACCTCCCTGTTCCAGCAGGGTCATCCCAGAGCACACAGCACAGGATTATGTCCACATGGTTCTTAAATATCTTCAGCAAAGGAGACTCCAAAACGTCTCTGGGCAACCTGTTCCATGGCACCATGACCCGCATAGTAAAGAAATTCTTCCTCATATTCAGGTGTAACTTCCTGTCCATCAGTTTCTTCCCATTGCCTCTTGTCCTATTGCTTGGCACTACTAAGCAGAGCCTGGTCCGTCCTCTTGACACCCTTCCTTCAGATACTTATCTGAAGTATTGACGTCCATTGACGACGTCCCCTCTCAGTTGTCTCTTCTTGAGGCTGAAAAGGCCCAGCTCCCTCAGCCTTTCCTCATAAGAGAGATGCTCCAGCCCCTTAATCATCTTTGTTGCCCTCTGCTGTCCCCTCTCCAGGAGCTCCATGTCTCTCTCTTGTCCTGAGGAGCCTGTAAATGGACACAGCACTCCAGATGTGGCCTCACCAGGGCTGAGTAGAGGGAYAGGATCACCTCCCTCTACCTGCTGGCTATGCTCTTCCTAGTGCAGACCAGGAAACCACCGGCCTTCTTGGCCACAAGGACACACTGCTGGCTCATGGAGAGCTTGTTGTTCACCAGGACTACCAGGTCCTTCTTCACAGAGATGCTTTCCAGCAGGTCACTCCCAGCCTGTACTGGTGCCTGAGCTTATTCTGTCCCAGCTGCAGAACCTTCCACCCTAATCTTTTCAAAAACGTCATAAAAGTGGAGGCATCTAAAATGCCCGTATGTTAAAAAATTGACCATATGAATGCCTTTTAATGGACGCATCAACTCAATGATATTTTCCCATTCCAGAAAAGTCAAGGATTATCATTCAGCATTGTGCTTTCACATAATTAAGTCACACCACAAAAGATTTTTCATATTTCAAGTTACATGAAATTCTTAAGAATGGAAGTCCTAAAAAAGCTGACAATTTTTGAAAAAAATTTCTGAAGCATATAAGCATAAACAGTGTTTAAATTTTTATAGAGAAATAATTACATACCCAATAGAAAGAAACCAGTCATTCCCACTAGAAAGATTAACTTCAGTCATCTTTTAAAGGAAAAAAATCATGATAATATATAATGACATATTCCTTGTGCCCACCAGTTCACATTTTTTTCTAATTTTCAGAAGCACCACCACTGTGAAATGCCAATATTAACCTATAACAAAGTTAGAAACCTACCTTCCAATAAACTGCGTGGCTTCTTTTGTCAGTCTCTGAGTAAGGTTCTCATAGGACAGCGGCTGCTGGATAATCTGATGGTCCCTCATTAAGAAGCAGTTTAAGTGTTGAAAATTATAGAAGAAAAAAATCAAAACCACAAGTGAAATTGTGATTATTAATAAGCAGTAACCCAGTGCTTGGAAGGGTACTTTGAGGAGGCCAATGTACTGCACTATTGCCAAAGACACAAGGGTGATTCCAGTGATTTGGATTGGGATGACAAGGGCTTTCTGAACCCCTTTTAAAAATACGCTGCCTTGGCCAGGTTTGCAGTCTCTAAAATTGGTCACAGGAAGCCCATAAAAGTAATCAAATCCATGACTGAGGGGGTGGTGACAGAAGTCATTACTGCTTTCACAGTTCATCCCAAGATGCCACTTTCCTACAAAGAGAGAAGGACAGGGAGTATTTTTGTAGTTAAATCATCAAATTTACTTTTAATATGCACTATTCCAAACATGGAACTTTCACTATTTGACTGATATCCCCCTGCCCCCGGCATTTATTGTGTGGATCCCTATTTTCTATTTAAACTTTCTTTATGCCTTCATCAAAGATTTTGTTTCATGTCTGCCTCTTCATCTCAGTTAGAAATAGTTTGGCATAGCTGCTGCTGAAGGACATTAAATTTTGAGTGGGCTAGCAGGTCACTGAAGAGCAACAGAGCCCTAACACATAGTTAACTTTGGAAATTAAGCTTTTGTGCATGTGTAGTTATCATAAGAAAATACTATTTTGTAGCAACTACTGATTGAAGAGGAAGAACCAATATGGAGTTACAAAATCTCTTTTCTGAATTTCTTCTGGCAAATAATTTGACTAGTTAGAGGAAAAAAAAAGAGAAAAGAAGAAGAAAACAGTAACAAATAGGAAAGAAATCAAGAAAAGGGAAATTACTAGTGTATTTATTATTTAAATGATTGCAAAATCTCTGAAATTGCCAATTTCCCATTATATATATATATATATATATATATATACACACACACACACAGAGTGAGGGTGATTACTTTGTATTTATATATTTCATATATATAAATAAAAAGCAAATTGCTGTCAAACACTCTCTCTCAGCATTTTGTCCCACTAGGAAATCACTCTAATTCTGCAATAACGTTTGACGCTGTGTGACACAAGAAACCAGTCAGCCTGATTTGAATTATAGTAATATAATCTATATTCATGCTGATTACAGTAAGTATCTAGATAATTCATTCTATGACTCAGGTACAACCTCCTACCATATGCTTATGTATTGCTTAGCACAACAGACCTAACTATTTGGTAGCAGTTATTTGAATTCAAATGCATAATTATAAAAAAAATTCTAATTCAGTTAAGCCTATTGAGATAGATTATGGATAGAGCTATGCTCTTTGCTCTCAGTAAGAAAATGTGTTGAACATTTAAAAAAGCATGCTGGCCTTGACAAAACAGACGACATTATATATTGCTGGGCCAAACTTTATTTATTTTTCTGAATCAAATACCTAAACATGACCAGCATAATTCAGGGATTGTGATCTTAAAGGAAATAAACAAGAAAATCTGCAAACCCAGTAAGTCCTCATTCCCATAACTGAGCCCAACGAAATTTGAAATATTTGTTCTAGAGAGTTCACGATACCCTATGGCAGAAAGTGCAAAAAAACCCACAACTATATATAGAATTTTCTCCTTTTCTAAAGCATCCTAGATTTTACATATCTGTAAGGAAGAGTCCTGATGCAAACAGTCCTGAATATCTCCTCCTGGGTCTACAGAACAGCATATTCATCCTGCACTTCTTTCTTTGGCAATGACAAATGCAGGTACTGCAGTAACAAAGACGGTGAAGATGGGAATCAGTTCTGCTTTTTTTAAATAGAACCTAGCAAATGGGCTGGGTGTTGTRATTTCTCTTCCACAAATAACAGAACTGAGGTATAGGATGGGAATGTCATATGCCTAAGTTCATCTGTCAGCAAAGGTGGAGGAAAATAACACAGAACTCTTGAGTCTGAGTGCTTAGTTGAGTCCAGTTCTCCTCGTACATCTCTTGATGGTCTTAAGTTGGAAATAACTTCTGTATATTATCAAAGCAGGTATAAAACATTTTCTGGTCTGCTTATGTGCCAGTGAAATGAAGGCCTCTGAACTTTTCTCATTCTGTCAGAATTTTTCCCTATCAGATGGCCCCTCACATGAGGTGGTATTCTGCTTTTTGTGAGCAGAATGGTTCTTGTCACTACTTTTGACATGGTCCAGTGAAAATTGTTGTGGTCAATTAAAAAAATAGCAGTGCTCACCATTGTACTGAAATTTCAGAAGTTATAATGTTGCTATAAATGGCTAGGTAAGGCTGGAACTCTGATTTTCATTCCCAGCATACAAAGACAGATTTTTGAAAAGAAATGCTTCAGTTTTTCACTTAGGTTTAGATGACTGTCTTAATGCTATAATCTTAAAGCCAGATGTGTAACAAAGTGAGCATGAAGCAACTCTCATCAAGTTAGATAACCAAATCAAAGGTAGAGGCTTATAATCACAAATATAAATGATCTTCAAGCTTTAATTTTAATTTTTTTTACTGTTATATGTCAATCTCAAAGCACCTATAATTCAGTAAAAAAATACGAAAAAGAAACTCAAACAAATTAAGTATACCTTCAAGGTCATTTATTAAGATACAGAGTTTTGTTAAATTGGATCCCAATAAAGCTAGACACTACAAGCCAGGATAGAAAAATCTTGCAATAACAAATAAGGACAGAGGAAAATATAGGTCCTACTTTTATCGAAAGGGTTTTAGCAAGCACAACAAATTGTTCAATGTCAAGATGAACTTGGGCCTCAGAAAAAGATTTGTTCAGAAGCAACTTAAGCCAAACAAAGCAGACAGCAGGTTAGAAGGAAAAGCAACAGAAGCCCTGGTTCAAATTATATCGGCAGCTGTGATGGAATGACACAATTGCCATTCTCAAATGGCTGATTAGGTAGAAGGTTTTGATAGATCCTGCACTACTCTGAAAAAGCAAATGATGACTGGGTCCACAATACATGCTTTGTTTCATTCCTTGTGACAATAACCTCTGCCTTGAGCTAGTGCTTCAACAGATTACTGTAATGGGCTTTACATTCTGCGGCCTTCTGAATCTGAGAGCAGTGAAAAATGCTCTCATGTCTTTGCCAAGTGATGCTTCATAGAATGGACACTTCACACAAGCATCATAAGCATTTCAGCAGATTCTACCAAGCTTTTGAGTGAAATTTATGCTGTTAATTGTAAATTATGAGTACCGTAATAATTTGAGACCTAAGCTTTTTTCCCTCTCTGTCAGCCACAATTACAATTTCTGCAGAGCGAAAGCAATGCAATGAAAGGCAAGTGGAAATGAGAGGCACGTTCTATTCAGCCAAGAAACTTCACTTGAAACTCAGTTTTTCAGAACCCAGAATCCTGAGGACACTACAGAAATCCATGTTTCCCCTCTATTTTTCCCTCAGATAGTGGAAAAGGGAGCAATCTGAAGACTGAATTGTATATAATGATATATTTCTTTTGGAAGGATTTCGTGCTTTTCAGATAAATGACAAGATGCAAGATGTGGAGCAACATGCAAACAGAAATATTTTATGTTCTTAAGGAAATATATGAAGTACATAGCAAAAATCATAAAAAGTATATGTGCATATGGTATTAACATGGCCGGATTTTAAGCTTTTTTATGAATAAGTGCTGTATTAACCGCACTCCACAAACTCAGTCAATCTTGAGTTGGACACCTTACTACTGTGATGTGTCCAAACAGTACAATACTTCATTCTGGAAGAAACAAGCACCAGTTATCAATTAGTATTTCAGCTTTGGAGATAAGCCACACAGGTGGATTTTAAACTTCTCTGGATGCTAGACAACACATTGGATAGCAATAGTGAGAAAAAATTTACCTTCACTTAACTGTAATTGAGTATAGCAGTAGTTAAAATAATACCTATCAAATTCAAGTGAAATTTTTGCATTATGAATAGCTATTTTAACCAAAACATCAGCATTTCTTTCTACAGGTAAAATATTACTTTTTGTATGCATCTGCTTTTTTTGATAAAACTTGGTTTTGTTGCAGATCTGATTGTGTATTTTCCTGATAGATCTATTGGTTGTCACCTTCTTTATGTCACAGGGGAAAACAATGAGGTACAAAAGTGTATACATAAAGTAGATTTATAGCTAAAATATATTTTGGGACATATCAAGCAAAAGGAAGCATATATTCAGAGGAGAAAAAATAAAAAAAAAGAAACAAAAATGCACTTAGGGAAGAAAAATAATGTCCTTAGAGAGGAGATTGGCAAAAAAAAAATAAAAATGACACTAGAGGCTTGAGGAACTGGAATGTTTCAAATTACCCTTATGCCAATCCATCACCAGAGTAGGATTTGACAATTAATTGTTTGGGAACTGCTGAGCTAGATTGAACCAAGCAAAGACTCCCTGACCTAGACCAATATGATGTGATAAGAATACCAGCAAAAGTAGAAAATGGACTGGTTGGAAATCAGACTGCCTATCTAGTCTTCAAATCTACATAATTTTTCTTTCTATCATTTACATATGCTTTATCCCTAATTTTAATGCACTTCTTGATTTTTGGAAACCTTCATTATACTCTAAGGATATGGCAATATTGCAGTTTATTGTCTCACAGCTATCATTCAGGCTACTTGGAAGAATTGTTCATTAAGCATCACAGAGATAACTTCTGGAGATCTAAGTGGCAAGCTGTCATGTTGCAGTGAAAGTTGTTAAAAAAAGAACATTAACTAGGTCAGCCCCAGAAAATGAGTTGTATTACCATGCTTGTTACAAACAGAAGAAACCCAGTCTTTAATTGGATATGGTGCAATAGGAATTAAGTCCATGAGGAACATGACAAATCATGAACAGCTTTTTTGCGCTATGGTTCAAATACATCTACACTACACAAACTTCTGATAAGAATTTCTGTTTTTCTCTTTTGATTCTGTCAGGACGTCATGGTATTTTTTTTTTTTTTTATAAGACTGGGTTATAGCTAAGTAGGATTTTTAGTTAGGAACACTGACACTGGTTTTTCTACATAATACAGATATTTTTTGAACAGTGGTGTGAATTGTTAGCCTTGCTAAACAGCCTGTTTTTTTTAAAAAAAATTACGCTTGAAATTGCAAGTTTCTGTTTCATTTAAAAATCAAATTGGCTGCATCCTTCATCTAAATTAATTTTGTAACATTCCAGTATGATGTTCTCTGAAGAACTATTCCCTGGCAATTTCAGCACAGAAATACATTATGTAATACAAGTTGAACTTCACAAGAATCTTCTAAAATATAAGCAGTATGGAATAAGTCAGTGGCCAAATCAAGAAAAAAAATTCAGAAATCTTTAATGTTATACTTTTATGATATTAATTCCAATTCTATTTAATATTCATCTAGTGTGATTCCTTTTACCCATCACTGGATATTTATGCTGCAATCAGTTGTCTGAACTATCTTTATAATGAGAAAGAAATACTTTTTTATATTAAATGTCTACCAAAGAATAAGAAAAATTTCCTAGAAATGCCCATTTCTGTCTGATGACTAAGAAGAGAATCCAGATGGTTAGCCCAGGTACAACATTATTTACTTTAAGGGTATTTGAAAACTGGTGGAATGAAAACCACCACTGTGCTGACTTGTACCCTGCAATCAATCCCTCATTGTCTCTCTGCTGTCATCACACTCCTATTTATACTGAAAATTTTTCAAAAGCTTGACTAATTTTCAGTTTGTTCACCATGTTTCTTCAGTACCTTGCAAAATGAGACTACACAAGTCTACAAATAACTACACAAGTGAATTAGACATACTTACCTGACTAGCATTTCACATAGGCATGGGAACGTGCTCAGCTTTGTGCCAGAAAAATAAATTGATTATGCTGTGGGGAGAAAAGGTTAATGCAGGCCCTTAATAGCCTATATGGGAAGCTAATGTTCTTTTCATTGAAATGAAAGAAAACAGTGCTGCCCATGTCTGCAATTTTACCTATTAGAGCTGTTGCATAACCTTTCTGCTTCAGGAGCTTGGAAAAAGTTATTTCTTCAGAAGGAAGTCCCCCAGAAGAGGCAGAAAATAAGAAGACACCAACTCGTGAGAAGGCAGCCATTCCTAAATACAATGAAAATGAATGAAACCTCGATAATACAAAGAAACAATTTGCACTCATTAGTTCTGCATGCACTTTTTAGCTTTAGATGGTATCATTTAAATGACATATTAAAATCAGACATTAAATGTTGCAATTGGAAGATACAATCATCCATTTAGCTGAGCAAGGTCTTTTCTGTATTGACACCAGAAATTGAGACATGGAGAAAAAAAAAAATCTCTGCTTATAACCATGGGTCCAGCCATCATATAAACAGCTGCAGCCCCTTCTGTAGATTTTCTTAGCTATAGCAAAAGTTTAAAAAGTTGAGCTTGCATAATTTATTTTTCTTGTACATGGGGAGGGAACGAAGATGAGGACTAAGTGAGAACATTCCCAAGTTTTACTCTCAGAATTTCCACTTTCTTCATATGTGGTTTTCTACAAACATTTAAGGTTATTTGAGAGAAGGCACATTGAAATAGGGCAGTCTTACAGCTGGTATGTAAATACCATGAGGTCAGACAGAGCAAGAGAGAATCTGATTCTGCAAATAGAGTGGCTTGAGCTGTCAGCATTGATGGGGGAGGACCAGTGCTCCRGTGGCAAAAAGACACATCACCCAATGCACACAGAGTGCACTAAAGGAGCATCAGGTACCAGCTAACAAGATAACATCTAAATAAGGCACAGCAATTTCTATATAGTAGGAGTCTGAGGAACACAAATGAGCTCTCAGGACGAGGAACTTGAGAGCTCAGGTTCATGAAAATTAGATTACTAGGATTCCAGATGAGAGCTGGCACTGAAAAYAGACAGTAAGAACAGAGAATATCTATGCAAATCTGTGCAGATGTGTCTTCAGGAAGTCTAAATTATGCAACTGGATGATTACAGTGCCCAAGTTACGCGACTGAAGGAGACGACCAGAATCCTCCCTCAGGTATCCCTTGTGGTTACATGAGAAAAAGACTCGTTAGACTGGTTTATTAAAAAGAGCTCAACCTACCCTTCAAATGCTGACTTCAGTTTTTCACCCCAGCTAGTTTTGCTGATCAACACTTCAGATAGTTTTAGTCATATATTTATTAATATTTTATTTTTTTAAATGTATTTCAAGCTCTTGTACCTGAAATCAGTGTGATTCCCTTAAGTTACCAACATGAAAGTACAGAAGCATAACTTTTTTTTCATCATTACCTTTCTCTGAGTTTGTGTCTCATTAAATACTGCATTTTGGAATCTTCCTCTTCAGCTCTATTAGCAGGACTTTTAAATTTCTAACATTTTTTCCACATTGTGATTCTAGTGTCTTCTATAATAATCCTCTACTAGTTTTTCACTGATATTTGGAAGCAATCCATATTTAGAAATTTTGTAATTTAAGTAAGACAAAGTTCAATTTTTATACCTACATGGAAATGATTAGGTATGTCTGAGAGCTGATCAGTGAAGAAAAAAATTAGTTCAAATGCTAATTTTTCAGAAATAAGAACGAGGATTATAATGGAAAGTGACCTGTCACTTTACCTACAGTAAATATTAATAGCAATATATCTGTAACAGGTATATAAAATTTTCCTTTGCAGATGAATGTAATGGAAAATTTAGCAAGTTATATTAGCTGGCACTTTTGCAGAAGCTTGTTACTTGATTTGAAGGAGTACGAACATATCAAGTAGGCTCCAGAGTCTTGCTTTGCTTTCATTCCCAGAAGCAAGGACAGGATGTTTTATCACTAATGAACAAGTGATCTGATTAATGTATAATGATCCTTGCTAAAAATGATGTTAAGGGAATGTTAAAGTTGCATGGCTAAGCACTGAGAGGCTCAGTCCCAGCACACTAAAATAAACAGACTAGATCTTCACTGACTCAAATAGGCTTTGGATCAGGTACTTTAAAAGTAAGAGAAATTAAATGCATGTATTCATAGGATACTTAACACTGTGTATGGGTAGATATGGAACAAAAACATTTAGAAGAGAGATTTTTTGCTCTCTTCTTCCCAGTTTTAAGGGCAACTTGAATACCTTAATGGACTGTCCTGCCTCTACCTCCCTCCTGCAAAAAAAAGAAAACCAAAACACAAACCCAACAATTTGTCTAAACAAAAAAGTTTTGCAGAAATAGAAATGTCTGAGCAGAAGGATTTACATGGGTTCTTCCACTGAGTCTTTCTAGACACATCTCTGTGATGTTCAATACTTGGGCTGCCCACCAATATAATGGGAGCAGCCCGAATGCAACTGTGGAGGCAAAGAGCCTGGGGTCATTGAACAGCAGAGGAAGTTCACAGAATCAGATAGAATCACAAGATATGCCTAGTTGGAAGGGACCTACAAGGATCATTGAGTCCAACACCCAGCCCTATACAAGATATCCCCAAGAGCCACACGATGTGCCTCAAAGTGCTGTCCAAATGCTTCCTGAACTCTGTCAGACTTGGTGCTGTAACCAGTTCCCTGACAGCCTGTTCCAGTGCCCAACCATCCCCTGGGTGAAGAACCTTTTCCTAATACCCAACCTAAGCCTCCCCTGACAAAACTTCAAGCCATTCCCTCGGGTCCTGTCACCGGGCCCCAGAGAGAAGTGATCAGTGCCTGCCCCTCGTCTTCCCCTTTGGAGGAAGTTGTAACTGCAACGAGGTCTCCCCTCAGTCTCCTCCAGGCTGAACAGACCAAGTGACCTCAGCCTCTCCTCATACAGCTTCCCCTCAAGGCCCTTCACCGTCTTTGTTTCCCTCCTTTGGACTCTCTCTAAGTTTGATGTCTTCCTTATATTGCAGTGCTCAAAACTGCACACAATATTCAAGGTGAGGTCTCACCAGCGCAGAGCAGTTTGGGACAACTCCCTCCCTCGCCTTGCTGCTGATGCTGTGCCTGATGCAGCCCAGGACATGGTTTGCATTAAAATAACCACAGTCAGATTGTTTTATCAGTATTCAAAAAACCAAAATTTACTCATTAAAAGGCTTTATCTTTGTGCCAACTCTTCTGAAATGTGAAAATTTCCCATATATATGAAATATTTCAAATGTAGACCAAGACTGCTGAGCTTGATCAGTCACTGAAAGGACTGATCATTTATCATTACTTAACCCAGTAATGACAAACAAATCAAGAAAGGCCAGACAAAAAGCCTGCATAGCGTTTACTGTAAATAAAATATTATATTTATGTATAAATAAAGTAATGGCATTTTACCTGATCTTATAGGATATCTCCCTGTCAGGAAAGCTGCCCTGCTTGGAGTACAAAGTGGAGATGCTGCTATATGCTGAGTAAGTGTCACTCCTTCCTCTGCAAGCCTGTCAATATTAGGGGTTCTAGAAACACACAAGCAGGGGAAAAAAAATACACAAAGATGATTATTTGGATATGGGCATGGTAAGATCAAGGCATCTGAAGCAAGAACTATCAGAAAACTCCAGTTAAAACTTACTGTATGTAAATTATCAAAGCCAGGTGGGGTTGCAATTCCAAATACTATAATGTCAAATATTTTGACATTAGGTGTCAACACCAAACTAAGACATTGTGATATTGCACTAAAAATCTTTTTCCTCACTTTCATCTATCCTTCATGGCCAGTGCTAAACTGCAACACCTGGACATATAGCATTGCCACCCTTTTTAATGGGTTCCTTGACCAGAACTGTAATTTTAAAACCTTTCTGCTTCAGTAATGAGGGGAAGAGAGACAGGAGAAAGGTTGTCCTTCCTTACTCCCTACTTGGTGTCTCCTCTCTCTCTCCTCAGAAAAAGCTTTTTGGGGTAGGGATAATGCTGTGTGGTGCTATCAGTTATTAGAAGAGATTCAAATGATTATGACTCTGTGTTATGATCTATATTAACAATATCTACATGTCTGACATGATTATGTCTGCAATATTAGACCCAGGGGCACAAGTAAGCTTCCATATCTGCATGGGAAACTTGTCTGTGACCTGGCTCATCATGCAGATTAAAACTGGTTCCTGCAGGAAGAAATCCTGTGTCCTTGGTTCTACAGATAAAAATTACTAATGCAGACTGGCCAGGAGCTGCAGCATGCTTTAATAGCTCTCTGACCCTGGAGATTAATGACCGTGACCTCAAGACACACTAGTGTTCCCATCATCTAAGTCTGAATAGTCAGAAACATTAATTTTCCAACGGACTTATTTTCTATCTGTAACATCACCTACTGATAACAGTCAGTAAGATGAAAATTCTTCATATTCGAAAAATCTAATTCTGAATTCTCCCAGCAGAGAATATAGATCTTGGAGTCATTCTGGTGCCTGTGAGAGGAGTGATCCAAGTATTAGTGTTGTATATATTTTTCCCTGTTTAAAACTAAAAGCTGTAACTTGATTTTTTTTTTTTAATTTGAGATATGATGAGTTTTTACTTCTAACTAACATCAGCAGGAACAAGAGCGTTTAACATTTGACAGCACAGTGCTTTTAGTCTGAATGTTTTATTTAACTTTGCCAAAGACTTCGCACCACTGAAACACAATGGCTAGATATCACTTGCTCTGTTTACACAACCATCACATCTAAGCTGGTAGCAAGGAAAATCCCAGGGCACACTGATGCATTATTCAAGTATATTAACATTTGTTTCAATTAATATATTGACTACTCTACRAAGATAAATTGAGGAAAAACATCAGCTCTTTATTTCCAATTAGTTAACAACGAGCTTGTCCCAAATCATGAGTGCATCAAAATATGCTTAATTCATAGTACTTGTGTCATGTATGTTTTAGAAGAAAATTGTTGATTATACTTTGGTTCTCCAGAGCTACTCTTATTTGGTTGGTTGCTCAATCCTCTGTTTATAAGGCAACTTTTCAGCAGGATAAATGCATTAGCTAAGGTCAAAAAAAGAAAACAAAGATTGAATATTCTAATCTCTGGAAAAGTTATTAACTTTGATTACTCATAAAAAACTGAGTCAAATCTCTAAATGTTCTGGGATTTTTAACTTTACAAGTYCATTGAAAAACTAAATACAAAGCTACGATTCTGCCAAATTATCATCCTACCTTAAGGTTCTGTTCCCATAACACCCCAGGTCTCCAATACCAAGGTCATCAGCCATCAGTAAAATGATACTGGGACTTGAAACACTGTGTGTTTTGACACTGTTTATGGCACACTGGCAAAGTATTAGAAGTAAAAGGAGCCCCATCTTCTTCCTGGTGTGTCAGAACAGTTAGAAAATACAATAAATAGACAGTTCTTAAAAAAAAAAAAGGACCGTTAATCAAATTTATTTTTATTCTTGCACTTTGGATAGTAAAATAAAAAATAAAGATTGCATATCTTTATTTGATTTTTTTAAAACATTTTCTCTCTCATACTTCTTAAAAATAAAAATGCATTTTCTAATATATGTCTTATTTTTCCTTCCACCACTTTACAAAGATAAAGCCTTTAAATAAAGACAAATAAAGAACTAGGTACAACCTCGGTAGCAATTTTGCATACACAGATGCACTATACAGCAATAAATCATAAGAGCTAACAATGCTAGGGTTTGATTTTTTGGTTTTTTTTGTTTTTTCTAGGTACAAATGTGATTTGAGGAACACAGAATCTGAAATCATTTAGGACCAAAACCTCCAAGGCTCATTGCAGAAAAAAAAGCTAATCAATTCCACTAATGAAGTAAATGACTGAATTTCTCTTCAACAATGGAAAAAAAAATCCAGCTGAAGCTTCTTGAAAGGAATAAATATTATGGAAAGGAGAGTGAAGAGATGCACTATGAAATTATTAAGGAATGTTTAAGAAAAGGCTCTTCACAAACATTTTAAATATCAGGGTCTACAGCAAAATCAAGTAAAAATATTTGATATCACATCACAATGTTCTATAAACAATGCTCATGCCATATCCAACCTAAAACAGGAAGAAGGATGTATTGTACACAATACAACATACCATAATATCCTTTTATGATAAAAGCAGAGTATTTGCAGATGTACATGCTATGAATGCTATTTTACCTAAATCGGAACTTGATATATCTGTTTTAAGCTGCATCGACTATGCTCTGGCTGAAATTGAGTGCCTTCAGGCTGTAATGGACTGTGCCAGCCATACACATCAAAAAGAACAGAGACTCTCTCTTGTCTCTAGTAAGACTCCCATCTTTTCTGAATGCAGGCAGCCTTTTTGAAATGCAGGTGAGGCATGAGTCACACCTGCACTCTGCATTATTCTGGGACAAGCAGTAAAGTGGAGGAAACCATGACTAAGGTAGAAATTTGAAAGTGAAAGAGCAGAAAAAGGAAATAGAAACAATAATTTCCAGAGAAAATGGGGACAGCAGGTCAAGAAAGAAAAATCCTGTAAATCAAAGAGTTATGGTAGATAAAAGTGACTGGAGAGAAGATAAAGAAGTAAGAACTGGAAAAGCTGGTACAAAGAGACTAGACATCAAGGAAGACAGATTCACAAATCAGTGAGGTGGGTAAAAGCATTTGTAGAGAAGACAAAATAGGCAGAGCTAGGAGAGCTTACTGTGACTTGAATAGCAAGAATGGAAGTTGAGAACCAGCTGGAAAGAGAATTGCAGGCAGAAGTGAGGAGAAATGGTAGAAGAATAAAGAAACTGGAAGGGATAGTATGACATATTTCCTACAAATAGGAGAACAAAACTGAGGAACAGAGGTAAGGGAACAGGGACTGTCTGGGATGAAAGAGCTGAGGAGTTATGATTAAGGTCAATGAAGAGAACTGATTGGAAAGAACCTGGGAAGATAAGATTTGGGACTAACATAAGTGAGAAGAGATCAAAATATCAGGGATCAACCAACACAGACTGGGACTTCTGCTTCCCAACATTCATTATTGCCATTCTGTCAGAAAGTATAGGTGCAAAGGGGGCTTTAACATTTTTACTGCTTGTTCACATAGAGGCAAAACACTAGAAATATATTAGCTATTTTTTACTGCTTAAGGTACACTTTATAAACATTTTGGTGACAATAGTTCTGGCTTAGACTTCAGCGAGCAGCATCTAAAGATCCTAGCCTTATCACTGCAGTATATCATTATCTGGTTTACCCATGGGAAGCAATCTGCTTCATTTCAGACATGGAAAATGCATGCACAAGCTGTAAGACTAAAGCAGTAAATGCATTTCTGCGTAGGATACATCTAACTCATCCTTCATCAAGTAACCACACTAATGAAGCTGTGCAGAACCTACCATGGCACAGATTTACCTTTCTTCCCTGAAAGGAACAACAAACATGATTTGCTACCGATGCATTGCAAGAGAACAATTAACACCCAATAGGACAGGAACAACCTGCTGCCAGATCTTATGTTCCTACTCCACTGTTCAGAATGCAAAGATCCCAAAGGCCAGTGGCAATGGGGATGTTGAAAAAGGGGACATATGTGTTGGTGACATTATATAGAGAGTTGCATGGATGCTTGCAAGACCTGCAGAAGGTAGCCTCATTTATTACCTCCATTTCTCATTTTGCAAATCAGCCAAAAGTACTGTTATTGAAAGTTGTCTCTGATACAATACTGCTGGATACTTCCTCACTCTGAAGGAGTATCTGTAGATACTCTCACACATTGAGCTATTTGCCTTCACCTGATACCACGTCCCTGAAGTGAAATCAACAAGGAAACAGGAAAAAAAATAATCCAAACAACTATGATTTCTCTGGTGTACTCTCTCTCTGCAGCAGATTTTCATGTGTCTTGAAAGGATGTGCATGGAAAGCAAGAAAAATCAGATGGATGAAATTGAGTGGAACAGACAATAGCAAAGAAATTCGAAGGAGCTAAAAGGGAAGGATATGAGAAGAATGAAGCCCTGAGAATGCTGAAGGCCATCTGCATTACACCAGGGTTTGTCCTGGTGAAAACACAGGCATGTGCAGACCTAACATGAAAATGATAACACCAAATCAGATGAAGTTTCCAGCTAACTAATGATTCCTCTCTGTTCGCAGCCAATTCAAATGCTTAAGGAAAGATTGCAAAAAAACTTGGCAAAAAAACTCTTTTACTAGCACACCCTTCTAGCTTTTGCCAGTCAGCATTAAAGGCATTTTGGACAGGAGAGCATTGAACTGAATATCTCTCCATGGATGTTTTAACCTTCATGGATTTGCTATAGTCAATTTTGAATCAATTACCTTTTGTTTTGGTTTGGGTTTTTTTGCATTGAATCAATTTTATTTTACTTTTTTACTTCCACAACACTCTTTAGATTTTCCTGCAGTAGGCATCAGCTTTGAAGGCTTGTGTTTTACATTCAAGTGGCAACATTTTTCCTTATTTTTTCCGTGTAGGATACATAAGTGCAAGTTTTAACCTCTGCTTCACTTTCCCTGTGATATAACAATAGAACTAAAAGTAGCTTCTTCCTTTCCAGAGTGTCTGCTAAGTAGAATAGATTTAAGAGGTGCTTAATCTCCTACAACAAGAGTCATATAAGAACTTGTATTTCACACATCCTTTTTYAACCTACAATACTTTAATCACCGTATATGAACCTATAGATATGCATACATACATACACAGATGTGTTGAATGCGTATATACACATGTATGTGGGGGCATATACACATATCCTACTTTTTCTACATATCTTCAAATTGTATTTTTGAGATTCTAATGCATATTTTCTATTAGCATTAAATAAACTCAAAGTATAAATATGTAAGAACAAACAGATGGGAAAAAAACCCAAAACGTATATACAATCCATTATTTCTTGATATTTCATATGGATTTACCAAACACTTATTTTAAGTTTTAGTTTTCTTCATTAAAAAATATTGGTCAAAGACTTGTCTTTTTCCCCATAAGGATAACTGATTCAAGATATAGCTATCACAGAATCATAGAATATCCTAAATTGGAAGGGACACATGAGAATCATCGAAGTCCAACTCCCACAAAGTCACACCATGTGCCTGAGAACGTTGTCCAAAATGCTTCTTGAACTCTGTTAGGCTTGGTGCTGTGACCACTTCCCTGGGGAGCCTGTTCCAGTGCCCAACCACCCTCTGGGTGAAGCACCTTATTCTAATATGCAACCTAAGCCTCCCCTRACACAGCCTCCTATCATTCCCTGCTATCATTGGTCACAAGAGCAAAAAGATCAGTGCCTGCCCTTCCTCTTCCCCTCACAAGGAAGTTGCAGACAGCAATGAGGTCTCCCCTCTGTCTCCTCCAGGATGAACAGACCAAGTGACCTCAGCTGCCCCTCACACGGCTTCACCTCAAAGTCCTTCACGCCCTTCACTGCCCTCCTTTGGATGCTCTCTAATAGCTTTATATCTTCCTTATATTGTGGTGCCCAAAACTGCACACAATATTCAAGGTGAGGCTGCCCCAGTGCAGAGCAGTGTGGGACAATCCCCTCCCTTGCCCAGCTGGCCATGCTGTGCCTGATGCACCCCAGGACAGGGTTGGCCCTCCTGGCTGCCAGGGCACTGCTGACTCATGCTCAACTTGCCATCGATCAGGACACCCAGGTCCCTTCCCATGGCACTGCCTTCCAGCATCCCATTCCCCAGTCTGTCCATAAACCCGGGGTTGCCCCATCCCAGGTGCAGAATCCGGCATTTGCCCTTGTTAAACTTCATATGGCTGGTGACTGCCCAGCTCTCTGATTTGTCATGGTCTCTGCAGGGCCTCCCTGCCTTCGAGGGAGTGAACAGCTCCTCCCAATTTAGCATCATAGGCAAACTTAGTACACATTCCAGTTCTGCATTGTTTGTGACGATGCTGAAGACACTGGGCCTAAGATGGAGCACTGTGGAACCCCACTAGTGACATGTCACTGGCCTGATGTCACCCCATTCACTATAACTCTTTGCACCTGACCCATCAGCCAATTGCTTACCTATTGCCTGATGTGTTTATCCACCTGTGTGATGGATAATCCTTATCCAACTGCTACACACACATGGATCTCTTACAAGAACAATTATATGAAACTCTTTCAAACATCTCTTTCCAGCTGAATCATCTCAGCATTTTTATTAAATTTGATTAAGCAATTTATTTCTAAACAACTCTTCTAATGTAACAGAACCCTTTGAGAAAATGCTTAATATACTTTATCCTTGAAGGTACAGTATTTTTTGATGAAATAAGCAACATTTAAAGATATTGACCTCATTAAAAAACGCTGTGCTATCCTTAAGCAGTATGCAAAAAAGTAAAAAAATTACCTCGCTTAATTGAATGCTAGAACTCCAAAAATTTCTCTGAGTCATAAAAATCATCCTGTAAACAAACTAAAGACAACCCTGCCCTCCATAAAATTCTGCAAAGAGAAAATTCCTCTGCTTAGTGAGAAACAAAAAAAAAAGTAAGYTTTTAAATTTTAAGAAATAGCAAAGTAATATTATGTACTATCGATACTTTTCTGGTATCAGTTTAAGACTTGCTCAATCTTTCAATTAATTCCTCTCTTGCAAGTCAGTAATATCTGTTGAATCTTTGATATCATATAACCGCTTTTCTGAATTTTTTCATTAGATTTCAGCATCTAGTTAACTACGTACATATATGAAAATCTGTATTTAATTCATTAAAATTTGTCTCATTGCAAGACAGAAATTTCACTTAAACTGGGAAAAATATAAGAACAAATAATCATGTTTCTTATTTCAGCATGATTAATTACTGGATCAGAATTAGATAGAGGTCAAGCCATAGAGCCCCTATCAGATCTAAGTTTAGTTTAGGTATCTTTTTAAAATGGTCTCACATTACTTTCATCTTAATTATGCTACAGAACTTAATGGCAGTATTAATAAATAATAAACATTATTCGTGGTAGCAAATTATAACCTGACCGTAATAAAATATAATCTTTTGTGATATCATTGTTTTATTTGTAATAAAAATCCTATATATAATTAAATACACATATTAGAGCACATACATTTTTACCTGGTTACTGTTTCACAATATTCCCTGTTAGCCAAACACTCATTAAAAAGTTGATTTTGACTATGGGGTCTGGTCAGCAAGATAAGAGAGATCCTTAAGATAACACATGTAGTCATCCTATTTGCCAGTTAAGCAAAGACCATCCTGAGAAAGAAAAATCTTTTCAATTAAAAAAAAAAAAGCCAATCATGAGTAACTACTAGTGCCTATGTCATGTCACTTCCTGGAGACCAGATATTAAGCATTCTAAACAATTAAAAGAAATCTTTCTTACATACTTTCAGGGCTTAGCTAAACTCATCTGTGATATTTAGCTTAATAGTTTTGAAAGATGGAGAGTCAGGGTTTTTTTAATATACACAGATGATGAGTGAAATGACTACTTTTGATGCTGGCTTTTTCAAGAACGTCAAATGAACATGAGGAAGAAGAACTTATGTGCCTTAAATTTTGCACGTCAGTGTTTATGATATGCAAGCAGACAAGGACTGTACAGCTCTGAAAGACTGTGACTCTTACACATGGAACTAACAGAAGAGTTTGGTTACATCCATTTGAACTGGACAACATAGAAACCACAGCTTCATTTCATTGACTGGTCACAAACTCTTCACCTTCGTCTAACTACAGCCAAACTAGTCTCCTTTGAGTTTCCATTCTTATTCAAAGCAGTATTTCAAAAAATGTTTAAATAAAAGTCTAATTACACATAATATAGAACTAAAACACTCAACTCCACCAATACACTGCCTTTACAGGGATAGTGGACTAATCTGAAATATCCAAGTCCTGCTGTAAGTCACTGGAGAGACAGTAACACAAATAACCAACCACTTAACACTGAATTTTATTTTCCTTCAATTTGAAAGAAGTTTCTAAACCGTTTTAACTGAAATGGTAGCCTTTGAATGCCTATCAGGGGAAAACACGAAACCTAACAGAAAAAACACCCCAAACAACTCAACCCCCACCAAAACCCACCTCTCTCCCCTGAGTTACTGATTGGAATACTCTGGAGTCTGTCAAGATCAAAGCTTTGGATTTTATAACATCATATTCCTCTACTTACAGTCACTTTTCTAGACAGAGTGGTTTACCAGAGGAAATTGCATGGAAATGGCCAGTTAATTTTTGTCACATAAAGCTAGCAAGTAGCACATCAATAAAATGACCCGATATGTTACGCTATTTCCAAAATGATACTTCATTTAAAGAAAAAAGGCATCTGAATTAGTTTGTTCTGAAAGCGCTATTATTTTTATACCAGTTCTATTGTTATTTATACTTTCATTATAACACTTCAGGACTCTCAATATAGCTGATTGTACCAGATAGAAAAATTAAGAAAAGGCTGAATTCAACCAATACTGATTTTACCCATGTAGAATTTAAGTACCTAGATGGCCCGTAGCAAATAGACACTCATGGTGCAAACCAATCCATGTGAATTTATTTAAGTTAGGGATTTAGTGTGAGCCAGTTATCTAGGCATCCTTTCTAATTAATAGGAAGATACAGGCACCTTAAGAGTTTCTTCTTAAGACTGGTATAATGTAATGTTGGAAGGGATGCTCATGACCTTTTTCCACACACTAGAAAGCCTAAACACCTAGTTTACACTAGATTTATACAAAAGGAATAGTTATATGAAATAAATGCCATCCTGATGATGGGTTGCCTGTATGAGCTCAGCATAAAATATGAAAAAACCCCTTTGTATAATAAACAAACACAAACTTTTTCAATTAGTACCGTGTGCTCTACCAACCTTGTTGGTGTAAGAGTTTCTTACTCCATGAGTAATTGCATCTGAGAACTAGAGACAATTCCTCATGAGCATTAGATGTAAAATTTTTCTCCAAGGGATGCATTTAAATATTTTTCCTTTCCAGACAGTATAGCAATCTGATGAGTATTCCATCTTAAATATTTTATTCTTTCATTAGTCTAAAACAAAAGAGATAAGAGTGATCCATCCAATAGCAATGGTTATTTTATAGGAACATTGGTAATTCTGTAATTGAAGACAGCTATAGCCAACCTGTATTTAGGTTACAGTTACAAGTCTGATCGAAAAAATAAACTTTATTTTGATGTAGTTCTGAAAGAATAGAAATTATTCAAGACAGATGATATATCAAGGAAGCTCTTGTCAGAGGTGACCAGCCAACAGACTGTGAGTTCAGCTCATCTACTCCCTGCCTACTTTTCTATAAGCTGCATGTACAAGGCAACTGAAACAGCCTGTGACAGGCCAGTCATCGCTAGATCCTGTTAGTTTCTTTCAGGAGGTCCTTGTCACAGAAGAAAAAACACTTCAATTCCTGATATATAAGAAAAAGTCTGTTACTGTCCATGGGCACTGTTCAGAAATTCCCATGGATAGAGAACATTTTGGTCATGTCACCACTCACATGCACAAGTATCGCACACATTCTCCTGATCCCCATCCCCCTATGGGAAATGCATGCATTCTGCTCATGGAACAGTGATGCACATGCTTGTCCTGTCACGTAAGAGGGAGGAGAACAGGTAGGCTGTTTCGGCAGCAGAGGGAGACTCCAGGGGAGGCCTCTGTGAGAACAGACCAGGGGCTGCTCTGTGCTGAACACAGTCAGTGCCAGCCAGCTCTGCAATGGACCCACATGGTCACAGCCAAGCCCATCAGCCAAGCTGGTGGCACCTTGGGGAAACATACTTAAGAAAGGGCAAAAAGTATAGGGGGAGAGGAAAAGAGAGAGAAGGGCTGTTGGGAGCAGAGGGAGAGGAGGAAGGAACAAAAATGGCTGAGCAGTAGGAGGTGTTTCAGATTGGATCAGGTATACACTCAAAACGACTGTGGCCAGGGGAGCAACAAGGAGTAGCAGAGGGAAACACCAAAGCACCGATTTCAGGCTTGTGTGCCACCCAATGCCTCCCTGAATGGACTGTGCACAACCTGCAACAGTAACACGGCAGGAGATGTCTGGAGCAAAGGTGTGGAGACAAGTGAAAAAGAGGAATCTTAAGCTGAATCTGGGAAAGCTGTTTTTCCTGCCAGATTAAATGTTTGTCATTTTGTTTTGTTTTGTTTCCCAATACTCCAATCAATTAAATATTTATGCTACCTAGCAATAAATTAAGTTGTATTCCCCAAGTGTTTTTACCTATCACAGTGATTTTCCTGTCTTTATTTCAGCACCAGTTTTCTAACTCCCATTCCTACTATTTTTTCCTCATATCCCTGGGGAAAGAAGGAAGTGAGCGAGCAGCTGTGYGAGTTCTTGGCTTTTATCCAGGGCCAACCCACCACATTTGAAATGAAAAGGGATAAATGGACCCAATGGCAAATTACTTTCATTGATTACCAGTAACCAAAAATTCCTTTGCTGTTATCAAATCCATCTAGATTCTAAAAGTGAACTTTTTACCAGGGAGAGAAATGGCAAAGCCTTTTAAGTAAAAAATAGCTCAAGACCAACTGACTTATGGTGTTGCTGCTATAAGCGGGAGGCTCACAAGACATAAACAAACAGCTTCTCCTTCCTCTTAATTTGCATGGGTAAGAGACGTTAAAAATAAACAAGCAGTGGCTTATTAAAGACCAAGCTCCTTCTTTACAGTTTCTAAAACCGGAAAATCTGGTTTATGTTACTTTTATCCTATAACTAATATTCAGGGAATGGTATCCTCATTCTTCAAAAAGCCATGGATCTGTCTCACAACAAATTGTTTGGAATTTTTTTGACAAAAATCTTTCTAGCAGAAAAAAAAAGGTTTTAAACCAAAAAAAGTTTTCTCTTTTTAAAATGTAGTAATTTAAAAATGACATTGTTCTCCTTGACTTTTACACGTAAAAAACCAGCCTGTTTAGCATTTACAAGGTGAAAACAGACCACTTTTGTCATTCTTTGGGGCTGGGAGATATTTTTACTGTGTTATTTTGACTTGAGTTAAAAGATTAACCCTCAAACTACCCAATTTTTAGGACCTAATGCAAAATTAGAACAAAGACATTAGATTTATCCATTCATAATTTTTATTTTCCCCCCAATTTACATAATGAAAAAAAGAGCTTCAGAAATTGGGGGGTGGGGACAAAGTAAGATGCTAAGTAATTTTCTAACCACCTTTAATGAAGAGATACTCCACTAGTATCATTCACTAAACAACAGAAGTACAAAACAGCTTAAAAATAAAATACAATTATTGCAAAACAGATATGAAAACAATATGTAAGGATCATGAAATTAGAAGGTCTCACAAACAGGAAAATATTTGCCCTAGAAAGAACATTTATACAATTAGGAAAAGAAGGATGTTGAGCCGCATAGTGGCTATATAGCTGCCTGATTGCAAACTACATAGATCAGAGTCTGCTAAAAAAGTGCCAGAGGACAAAGACATTTACAAAACAAGACATATACATTAAACAAATTTGTATCCCAGTTCCAAAGATTTTATCATTTACTAATTTCAATAATCAAACAGAGGAATAACTGACTTTTCCATCAACAAAACGGATTGGGATTATACTTAGCTTCGCAAAATATTTGAGGGATAGACTGCACACATCATAGAATTAGGTAACAATTAAAATTAATGTCTTAAAATGAAGAATACCTGAAACAGCAAATAATTCTAAGACTAAAAATATATGCCTACAATACAAGAAGAGGCTAAGTGGATCCTTAGAGATGGACAGAAAATAAAAATACCCGAACAAACAGTAGAGAAATGCATATATTGTATTACAGCAATACATGAAAAACAGCAATTAAAGCCAGAGGTATCCAGGTTCATGTAACCAGAAAACTCTTGCTCCTTCCCTCCCTTCCTCCCCTTCTTTTTCTCTAGCTCTTTATTCCTTGCTTTCATAGGAACTCTATGAAACTTGTAAATTATTGCTGTTAAAGCAGAACACCATTCCTTCGCACATAGGAGCTGAGGCAAAATCCCAACATGACAAAATGAAAATTATCATTAGCTCAAAACTACAGCAATTCGTTTAATTTTCACCTTATTTTGTGTGACATTTTAAGATCATAAATAAATATAAAAAATATTCATAAAAGGCATTTTTCTATTTTCTTGTGGCACGCCTTTCCTTGTGGCACACCAGCATCAGCTTCCATTAAACATTTGCAAGTTTCTCAACAATAGCTCCAGGGGTCTCATTATCTTTTGGCTTGGACTGGAGTGTGCTGCTAGTATTTCTGAAGCAAATAACATCCTTTTTCAATTGTATGAGAATGTTTTTAAATAAGTTTTCAAGAAAGGATGTTTTCCTTTGCTTTGTGCCTTTAGGTAAGACACAACCTTATATTTTTAAAGGATGTATTCTCTTCATCAGTGAGAAAGAACACATCAATTCCTCTGTCCAAAATGCATTTTTTTAGGACTAATACTTTACTGCTATTATTAGACAACTGCTATACTAGAAAACATACCCAGTTGTCTATCAGAATAATACATGAACTGGAGATGTGATGCTAAGAGTTACTYTTGTAAGTGACTAATCCATGTCAATAGCTCCTCATTTTCTTCATCATAATAGTCAGTTCTGTCAGCAGTGCAGAATATAAACACAAAACAACAAAAGGAAAGAAAGAAGATAAAGCAGACTTCTAGCTTACTGACTTTGACTTCTAATTAAACAAATTTTGTAGCACTAGGGATTTCTGCAGAAAGGATTTTCTCGTACAACACCATACAACCACCACCACGGCTAGTGTATGACAATACCAGAGGAAAACAGATCTGTTTGAGCTCTGTACCCTAAGATTTTGTTATGAGTATGGCTGATCAACTGATTCTTTAGCATGGTAGAAAAAAAGAAGGGGCCATTTTTACACCAAATTTAAAACATTTGTCCAGGATGCAAAAAAAAAAAATCCAAAATCAGTATCATTGTATATCTGAAGCAGCTCAAATTTGTGTGTTCTCAGACCAGAGTGCCACAGCCACAATTCCTGTTAAGCACTTCTTAAAAAGCCATCTCAAATGTCCTGTAGTCCTCCTCTCATTCTCAACTAAACTTCTCACCTAAATTAATTTGATTTCATTCCTCCTCATCCCCAAACTTCCGCCTATTCAATCAAGAAGCCACCTCACAAACTCTTCTCAATCCTAATCTTTCTAAACCATGCCCTACCCTATTTCAAATCCCTTCTTAGTCAAGAATCCCACATTAACGTGCCACCGTGTAAACTGAGGCTGAATACCTTTTGGATGCAGTGGCTCGACTCCTCCAACTCTGCTTGCCCAAGTGCTGCTATTGTCACTGCCTCTCTGGTATTAATCACTACTCTTGATGCTGCTGTGACTCGCTGCCTGCCTCCTCCATGACTTCCCTCAACACAGGCTCCTCCACGGGCCAGCAGTACACAGTGCTCCCTATWGGTGACTGGGCTCTCCCTGTGCTAGAGCAGCCTCAGCTGTTGGTCTCACAGGGCTTTAACACAGGTCTGCACCTACTAAAATCCACCTACAGAGCATCCTAAGGGCAAAGGCAAAATACATGTTCGTGAGAAAACAGGATGTATGGAATACATATTATTAATGAGTCATTACAAAACTGCACAGCAAGCAATATGTATGGTCAGATTCTGTTCAAACACTTGATTTGGTTAAACAGGCTTCTCCTCTTTCAGCTTCCTTCTTCTTGTCTCAGTATGGTTGTTCAAATGCAGTTTTTCTGTTTAAGCCTGGCAGACACAACCTATCCAGAAATGATGATTTTTTTCCTTACCTTTTCTCTTTCTCTATTACTTCTTGCCACGCTCCTCTATCTCAGTGATTCTTATAGATACTGTCCCCTCAGTAGCTGTGTTTACCCCCAGTTTGCAGGTTGGATGTGTATGAGGTTACAAAGGAAAATATTAGATTTATTTAATATCACTTTAAAAGTTATAGTTAGGTCTTGCACCTTTGAATTGAAGAGACTGTCAGATTACATACATTGCACACGAACCAGAGTCACTTCAAAACTACAAGCTTATTTCAGAACCTACCCCCCTCCAAAACTATTTAACAATTCATTTCCATTTGCTCCTTGAAACAGACTCCATAATCAAAATTACATACACTTTTAACATTACTTTTTAAACAACCAGAGCTTAAGTGCTAAGAAAAAAACTGCCGTRGCACAGCTGGAAAATCTTCTAGTTCATAAAGACCCTGCTTTCTTTTTTCTTCAAAATGCTTTCACAATTCAAGTAATGCATATACTCTTCTTAATCTGCTCTATGCAGGGAATGTTCTACTCCATTGCAATACCTAATAACAAAGTACTTTTTTTAACAATATAATTTGCCACTATAGTTGATAATATTTTATAGACAAGAGTATTTGCTGTCAGCAATCTTTTTGACTTTATTATATAAAATACATTGCATTAAGTTAATGTAGAAAAGACAACACTGAATATGTCATTATTTCTCATAATTGCTAATTTCCTGCCAAGAAGGTTTTGTTTTGAGTTGTGAAAGAATACAAACTCCAACTACACATTACCTCAATGTTAACAATTAAACTATATATAAATTACAGACTTTGGGACAGAAGGGGCATTTTACCTTGCAGCACGGAATTATTTCAGTTTCTGTCTCTAGTTTTCAAGATGGCTGTGCACTTATCAGTAAATCGGTACAAAGTCCAGTCACATGAACTGAAACAGAAGGGTGGAGGGGAAGAAGGACAACACTGAAAAAGATAACTTATTATGCAAGACCGACAAGATTTCTTGGTAAGACCCTGCTGCACTAGTAGGAAACAATCTCAGCATGTTCTCATAATGGCTATATACACACGCCTAACCAAAATGCTTGTTTTAGTTTGTTCCTGAAGATCTCCTGTTACACTTTTTAAATGTTAGTCACTTTGCACCATATTTTTGGAAAACAAGGGCTGTGCCAGAATTTCAGGTATATTTCTGCCTTCTGTACACATGGAAAGCATTCCTACAGAATATCTACACAGCAACTTTGGAAAAACTGCACTGAAACACCTTTTAAAACATAATTTCAGATCAGTGTTTTTTAAACTTTTCCCTTTGAGGCATAGAATATCTAGAGATTCTCTTTATAGAAATACCATACACTGTAGCCCATCCTGGTTTGCTCAATATGCATTATCCTGGAAACTACATGTGCTCCCAGAAAATGACTGCTCCCAGGAAGTCCAAGGACCCTAACGTGAAAAATCATTCATTAAACTTCAAAAAGTCTTGCTATTTGACATATTATCTTCCTTGCTAGCTATTGTCCTCCTCACCCCAATTTATGTATTTTTCACAAGGAAATTTCATCAGGAAGAGAAAGATGGATGTCCAAAGATCTGTGACAATCACTGCTGAATGAAACGTAACAGAATCCAAGCCTTACATTCTAAATATGAAATTTTACCTTTCTTCCAGGCAAAACCTGGAAGCTCACAATGACTGTGAGAAATCAAATTGAACCAAGGTTTTTGAAAAGCAGTCTAAATGCAAAGTTTAAATTACATTTTTCTGTGGTTCAGGAAATCAGTACCGCTTGTCCTGAGCTTTCTTCTGCATTTTTCCTCTGTCTATTTTAAAATAACATTCTACTGTAACAACTTTGAAAGAATTCTAAATTACCAACCTTTTCTCTCTCTCAAATACAGATTGGAAATGCTAGCCCTACCTTAAACCTTTGAAAAACTGCACTATTGTCTTGCATTTATTGAAAGCATTAACAAGTGAATAGAAAGACAATTAAAAAAAATTGTCAATCTCTCTGAAACAAATAACCAACTACTTTTTAATCCTTTTGATGAATGGTATTTTTAGATTAATAATATCTTAGAACATACTAAAAAAAACCCCTTTATATGGACATATAAAGCAGTACTAGAGACACAACAGATGAAAAGAAACATCCACTGGCAAAACACCATTTCTTATGTACATACGCTGCAAATCTTAAATGTATAATAATATTTACTTACAGTAAAATTTATTAAAACAATTATTAAGCAACATTAATTCAAAACCTTGTGATTATGTAAATTAGAAGTAATGATAAAACAAGAATATGACAAAATATAGATGAAATTAATGAAAAGCAGACTTTTCTGTGCTAATTAGCATGACAATTCAAGACACTTGATATGGAAAACCAAAACGCAGTGTATAAAGATCTATTCATTCTAACTAAAACAGTATGCAAAAAACTACAATGAGTTAATGAGTGAAAAAATAAACATCCTCCCCCTCTCCTATCCAAATCTGAGTACTGAATGAAGACTGAATAGATGGGTTTTCTTTGTTTAGGTTTCTTTTCCATGTTTGATTAAAAATCACTGAAGGGTGGTAAAGTGACAACTATTTGATGACTTCAAAGCTTAAGTAGGACTGAAAACTGAAATGCCAACAGGGAGGCTGCATTTAGCAATGGCAAATAGGGTACTACATTACCCAGTAATGTATTCTCCAATGACCTATGTAACTTAACGGATTATTATTATTTTGACCAATAGGTGTTTTTGTGGTTTGGGTTTCTTTCTCCACATGGATATGAACACAGAGTCCATTTTTTTTCTCTTTCATAATTTGTTAGAAACATTATTTTTTAAGATACTTTGGACTTCTGGTCACAAGTGGGAGTCAGTATCTACCTATTTATACATGAATGTTCATATACATAACAGAGTTCAACTCATTGATTTGGTAAAGGAAATTACGTTTTCAAGTAGTGTTCAGGATGAAAAAGTGGAAGAAGGATGCATGACTCAATTTATTGGAATTGAGTGGTAAGTGGTAAGGCAGAGCTACAGTGGGGCAGACCTTTTTTTTCAGTTCATCAAACCATCTGTGCCAAAGCTTTAGACATTTAGGATCCAACTCCATCACATCACTAAATGTTCATCTACCAGGTACGGTACAGTGTTTTTGTAAAAACAAAACATGATTCACTGCTGCCTTAGCCTGGCTGTGTGTTGGTGCACATGTAAATGCTTATGCTTCAACATAAATCTGCTAATCCAAGCTTGTATTTAACTTAGATTCAAATGAAACATACCAGTAACAGAACTAAAATGGAACAAAGTGTATTTGTTAACTTCTCTTACCATAGTAAACTCCAAGGAATATAGTCAATTTCAAAGGGTATTTTTGAAAGACACACTTATCCAGAATTAAAAGATAACAGTTCTGCTGTTCTAGGGACTTCGTACAAATTGGAATATTGGATTCTAGAGAACATTTATCCTGCAACAAATCTTCAGTGAGAAAAAAATATGCTTAAACTTCATTCTTTGGCTTAGTCCAAAAAAAACAGCAGCAAGTTTCTCTCTGAAAATTCTGTAGCCATGTAGTTATCTTGATAGGGAGTCATTATACAAACTTGTGAAATTTGTGGATTGCACAGGACTTTATACACTTCTGAGGAAGTCCCAATGACTTTTATACATGGAACTCTATGACACAGTCTAAAGGTTTTGGTGGGTTTTTTTTAATTATGGTTGTGATTAACTTCAAGAGATAAGAGTTACGTATGGAAGTTTAGCTGGAAGAACGTATTGGCTATGCCATGTAAGAATAAAGATTCAAGTTTTGTGTGTCTCTATAACCACAGTTTCTGACTATCAACTAATACTGGTCTAAGCTACCTCGAGTCATAAACAGAAGAGGATTTTTAAAGATGGGCTTGACCAAGCAGGAAAAATATATTTCATTGGATCTATTAGTTAATTTATTATATTTCCTGGATGTGACGAAGTCAGAAAGAGCGGATGGATATTCAGGTCCCCACATTTTGTCAGGTCCTTCAAGAATCAAGAATCACCCAGATATTAAAAAATTCCAATCACGCAAGGGTTTACTGTATTTCCACCAACTTTAGAAAGCTATGGTGCAAACACCACCGCAGAAGATGCTGGTAGAAATTTGGCGACAAGAGTGTTATATACTGAGTGAAGCTCTATGCCTCCTGAAGCCTGCAGGCTTTCCACCAAGCTCTGCCTCTCCAGCATACACCACAACCACGCCTCGTTTCATGACTACAACACAAGCTTATAGTTTTGGGATGGCACATTAGGATATATAGCCATCTTAATATTAAAAGTCTTGTTAATAGCTTTTGGAAAATTGCATTAGTCTAATTTTTCCAGATGAGAGCATAATTATTGGTATAGAAAGGAAAAGTCAGTGAAAAACAGATTACGGAGCCAGGCTGTCAAACACGGTCATTAATATAATACTTATTCTGTATCGCTTGTAGCAGCCAGCAGTCTAAACGACACATACAACATTTCTGAAACAGCAATACAACAGTTCATTCTGTAACACAGCTTCTTGCAGATAGCTGCCTCATTAGGCTTGCAAGATAGTAGTTTTTCATACTTAAAAATGCAGAAAAAGGTTTTGAACTGTACGAAGAGGTAATAAGCTCTTAATGGGCTGGAGATGTTGTCACTGATCTCTTTCAGTGAAGTGTGATACTGTGATACTGACTCCTCTTAATTAGTGAAAATACATATAGAAGTGAACCATAAAGAAAATTTTAAATTGGACAAATGGCAACAGAAGTTTTTAGCTTTTGGCTTGGTACAACACGGGGAACAACCCGATTAATCAGCAGTAAAAATCAAACTACTGCAAAGATGATAGTTCAGTTCCTATGTTAATTTGAAGGTCTAGCTCTATATGGGACTAAGAAGACTGTAATAGCAAAAGATGGCCTTCTATCTGTCACTTATAAACCCCTCACCTACAATAATGTACCCGAGTACTGGGCTTCTCTAAGGATACAGAAAACCTAAAATGCTGAAGAGCAATCAAAATGCTAAAAGCTTCAGAAAGCGTAACTTACGACAAGAGGTTAAATGAGTAGAATTTGTAAAATAGAAAAAAATACAGAGTAGAGGAAGAAGACAGGATATCCTAGCAGAGCAAAAGATTCACTGAAAGATTTAGAAAATTTTAGGCATAATGTCTGGACAGATATTTTAAGGGTATACAATTCTATTGCAAAGAATTCATCTGGATCTTGAATGTCTCTTGTGGTCTTATACGTAAGGCCATGAAATGGAAATCTAGGCATCTTTCAAACTTCCAGTGTCACTGAAAGCAATTATTCACCTTACAGAACTTGCTGTGAATGTTTTGAGATTACTTTATTAAGTGGAGTTTGCCRTCTTAGGGAAAAAAGTCAGGCTCTGATTGACTTGACAGCACTGGGACTTCATTGCATCCTTCCAGGTATCCCTAATGTCTAACTAACTGTATCAGTATTTACAAGTGGTATTCCTTGTTTTACAAATGTTTTATGAAAACAAGTGTCTGCTACCGCTCTTCTAAGAACATGCTGGTTGAAAGTATAAGATAAGAAATAAAGCTACATCATTTTCTCACTGCTTTGTTATCATACACTGAACCTAATTTCTTAAGGTAGGTAAACAAAAACGGAACTTAAAGCAAGTGGACAGCCTAGTGAAGGGACAATTTCCTCACCCAAAAATTAATCAGTGTCCTACACGGCAGTGGCCACAAAGCGTGTTTGCCATTGGCTCTCGACAACATGTACTACCAGCACATTTGTGTGTCTGCACACGTGAGGAGGACAGGGCAGTAGCTTCTGGGGCAAGAGAATTCAAAAAATGGAATTATGACTTGGTTGGGAGGCACACTGGCAGCCAAGGAAAACTCCCAACTCCCATAGCCAGGAACAGCCTAGATGTCTAATACAAGTCAGCTGCAGTGGGGAGTAAAGAAGCAGCTGGCTAACTCTGCCCGGAACTTCCCCTCTCCTCTCTCCACCACTTCTGCTTCCTGGTCAGAGCTGCTACTTCATATGTGCCAGCACAGCATTATGGCTTTTCTGGCAGGATAGATCTAGAAGCTGAGACTGCCAGAATCACTGCAAAGAAAAGKAGGTCACAGTACCACACAATAGCTGGCCCCCAGCTGCCTCCCTGCACTCCCCAGGCTGTCAGCACATTCTCCCTGATTGTGCAGACATTCTGGGCTGAGTTCATTTATTTCTACTCAACTCTTCTGGGTAGATACAAACTTTTAACGGCACACAGCCACATAGCAGACAGAATGTCTGAGCTCTGGAGATTYAACTCCTCAGCTTGTTGCATCCCAAGTGGGGAATATGCATATAAAATCTGTATCTGGAGCAACATTACAGATCAGTGGCTTAGAGCCATTGCGACCCTGAGAATCACAATTCCTTCTCTCTCTTCTCCATCTGAAGATCTAATTACTAAAAGCCTTTGAAGAGCTTGAGCTTAGGAACCCAAGACTGAAAGGGACCAGTGGAAGGGTGAACACATTCAGTTTCACCCTTACTGCCAGCAACAAAATGATAGATGACTTGCTCAGAAAGGTTCACAAAATGTGCATTCCACATGACAGTACAAATATTTTAGGCTCCTGCAACAATGGTAAGTTAGGTAAAATGAGAGTCACAGAGCAAGTCCATATTGCACAGGAAAAGCAAAGCAGGATACAACACTTCATATCTTATGTGGGGATGCAATCTCTTCTGTCCTAATCTTTCTGATAGTTTAAGGTTAAGCAGGACCCAGCCATTAAGCACTTCAGGATTTTCATTACAATGACACTGCTAATCACCTAAGCAGTTTGCCTGCATGCAGCCAATATTTTACTGGAAGACCAAAAATTATGTCAACAAGCTAAGTCACAACCCATAAAGGAGAGAAAATGGTTCTCAGTGACTTTCATGGAAACAAAAATGGTCATGAAGCATGGTATTAAGGCTTCCTTTCCCAGCTTCAAAACCTTTGTTCTCTTGTACAATCCTATCAATAAATGCAGTAATTGACATCTAAAAATATCATAGCATAGCTCTCCTGTTCCCTCTTGTGTGCTTGGTTAGCTTTTCTAGAATTTCACCCTTCATTGCTGCTTAAGAACCTTTTCACAGTGCCTCATCTAAATTTATAGATGACAAACATCTATCTTCTTCATTTTATTCTCCTGCAGTGTTAACACATCATCTTTCTTGCCCTTATACTTTTAATTGGTGGTCAATCAATCTTGCCCTGACATACTTTTAATTGGTGGTCAATACCAAAATCCAGAAAACAGATGGCTCTCCTCCCCCTGCTTGCTTGACTGAAAGAAGACATATGAATGATTTAAGAGGATATACTCCCTTTTAACTCATGTAATCAATAAAACATGACCAAGATCAGCAATTGTATGGTACTATTTAATTGCTTTAAGACATATGCTCATTTTCCATTTTGCATCTATCAAAACATGAACTGAAACAATACAATTCACCTAATTCATAACCTTAAGGTGAAAAGTTCATGTTTGGTGACATCCAGCACTGAGAGGGGTTTCCTTTTCTGAGGGCTTAGAGGCTTAACTACAGCAACTGTTGTGAATCTCAGCTGATACCTGAACTTACATTTAATTCTAAGTCATTCCAAGTAATTTGTTACTAACAGTGGGTTTAACAGCTGTTCATGTAAATCATTATGAAAGCTTTTAAATTACTGGATTTATTCAAGTCTTTAGATTCTTTTTTAATATTCAAACCAAAACGGATTATAATCTGTTTATCCTCTTTGTCAAGGTGCCTGCAGAAAAAGAAAAATAAAGTCAGTCATTTCTGTGTGAAACACATGGTGCATGATTCTCCTATCAATGGCATAAAAAATAGGTAAGTAAATCCATGCTTCGAGCACAGTATGAAATAGTGAAATAGGAAAATGCAATTATTGAACCAAATGTATTACCTATGAAAACACAAGCATATTCTGAAGCCTTTACTCTCCAGGAACAGAACTGAGTCACATAAATTTCAGTGATGTGAAAAAACTTTTAACTGCAAAGTAAAGAAAACCCAAACAAATAGAGAAGTCAAAAAAAGGATAAGAGGACTGGGTATGTAAAACATCGTGTTCCATACTTAATAACTGCATGGACCTGAGTAGTTTATCTTACAGTCAAGAACAATAAAACCCAAGTGATTTTAATATATTATTACAAAACCAGTGAAAATAAGACTTGTTTGGGATAAGAAGGGCTACCTACAGACAGTTAATTTACAGTTGTTTAAAATCCTGGACATCCAGATATATATGTACCATATAACACCATATATCTGCTTTGGTGTATGCCCAGACAGCAACTTTAATTAATTTTAAAAATTTACATGAGTTAATTGTGTTCTTCAGACTTTTCAGGATTCAAGTCTAGTTGCAGAATTACATCTCAGTTACCCAAGTTAATTCTTCTCAATAAGCATACATCGGATTTGTAGGAATATAATTAATTATTGGTGTTTATAGTTACTGTATCTCAACTACAGTATGCTTCCCACAACTCTAAAGTTATTGAAGTCCTCATAACTCAAAGCCAGCTTCAAATAAGTAATAAAAAATAGCAGCAAACAAAAAATCAATTGCACAATTCTCAGTCTCAAATTCTTTTCACTCCCTTTCAAAAAAACCCCAAAAACTACAAAGCCAAATATTGCTGCTGAGTAATTTGATACAAATACTTATGACAGCTCAAACAAATCTTAGATCAGCACGTTCTCTTATTTGCGTATCTAGAAAACTATGCTCCACCATGAATTAAAAGTTGCTTGGACTTTTACTTCATTTCATTCTGTTAGTAAAAAGACTTAGTCACGCAGAATAAACCTAAACAGTTGTCTACATTGGGAAGATTTTCCTGTGTTTGAATGCAGCTTTGAAGAATCAAGTAAGCTAACGTGACACTGATTATCACTGATGAGCCTGAGTAAAGCAAAGAAAATTGAGGTCATCAGCCTGTCAAGCAATGTGACAGGCTTGAAATGTGTACCACAAGATTTGTAACAAAGACCACTTAACCCTAAAAATGTTCAGCTTCTGTATTACACTTTAATTTTGTGAGCTTCTTTCATATAAATTGCCTATGATTTCTTGCCACTTTAAAGATTCAGAAGTTTTGCAAAACCCTTATGTTTTCTCAGGTGAACTGGTGATTTACACGCTAAAAATAGTGATTTTCTCCCCTTTTTAGGAGGGTAGAGGAGACGGAAGTTGTGATCAAATAGTTTTCTCTAACTAGAATGATGAATCAAGGTAAGAAGAAAAAGCTACATCTGTTGAGTAACAAGTAGAGGTTTTACTATGTCAGCATATACACAATTAAAGACTAGGTTTTTAGAATATTTGATAATTAGAAAGTGGATGAATCCACCTCAGGTACAACTGTCATACATCATCATTACCCATCCTCTTGAAACTTTTGTCACAACAGCATATACTCTCACATCAGAAACACATTCTTTCTTAGGACAGCACAATACCACCATTATAAGTATTGAAATGACTATTTTTTTTATTCCCTTTAACAGGTAAACATTTTTTTGCCATACTGTATTTTGGATTTTACCTTTCTATTGATTCTAGCTATGCTCCCACCTGAGTGAAAGAAATTACAAAAGAAACTATAAACATTTGCTGTCTGAAAGAAAACTAGAATATTGACTTGTTGCAGTGTTTATTGCAGAAACAAAACAGCCATGGGCATTTTTAATACTCATATATTGTAAGGTTACAAAAAAAAATATCTGAAAGCTCAGGAGCTCTTTTCTTAAATCTACCAGATGCGTGTCATGACTACACACAGAATTTTATAAGACATTTAAGGTACTGTGTACAGCCCTTTCCCTAGCCTACACAGACAGGGCCTAAGCAGCATTGTCATTACAGAATGAGACAAGATGAAAAAAAGAGAAAACCAACCCCAAACTCAAAAAACTTTGTTTGAAAGTCAAGTTTTATTATTCAAAAGATACAAGTAAAGGTCCAGAATGTTTTATTTGTCTTCTTATTTCCAGGATAGAAGAAGGTGTGATGAGGACTCTCTGTCTACATTTCACGTGTAGCATAAGTGTACTTTCAAGGGATAGGTTTTGGGGGCAGGTAAGATGCTTAAAAAGGCTAAACTAAAATAAATTCAAAATAAATAAATAAATTAAAATTTAAATGTAGCTGTATAACTAACACCTACAGGTAAGGCTTTAAAAACCACCACTAATTTGCTGAAATGGTGAAGCGTTGCCAATTCAAATGAAGGCACTGTTAGGAAAAAAGAACTGCTGCAAGGCCTACCTACAAATGAGACAGGACTGCCTCTATGTGAAGCCGCAACTAAACACTGCCTTCACACAGAACAGCAAACCAGTAAAAATCTTCAAGTCAGTATGTCACCTTGGGAGCCTGACACAGCTCTTTTCATGTCTGCCTCTGCAGCTGGTGCTTCAACGATCTTGATGCCCAGTAGAGAGTTACCTGCATGAAAAAACACAAAATGGAAAASTTATGAGGTAAGTTCCCTCTTTCCTTCCCAACTGCCCAGTCAAAATCGGATGATGTGTCCATGCAGGAAGATTTTGCTTCAGCTCAAGAAGAGTCTTGTTTCGTGAACTTCAGACCTTCTTGAAAGTTTCAGAAAAAAACCCACAATACCCAAAACAGCCTTCAATTAAATGTTCTTGCACTCAGCAACCTATGGATTTACTCTTTCCTCACAGGTGTTTTTTTTCCTCTTTACTCTTCCCTCACAGTTTTACACAGATTTACAGATTTTCATTTACGGCTTCAACTACAATCTGGGGGTAATATTACCCCATAAATCTCTACACAACAAGGCACGCAGAAGAGACAGCGTCTAAAACGTCAATCTGAGAGCAACTCTTCTGTTTTTTCCCGCCAGCGGCACCAAATGGGATTTAAGAATCATAGAATGGGTCAGGTTGGAAGGGACCACAGTGGGCCATCTGGTYCAACCTCCCTGCTCAAGCAGGATCATCCCAGAGCACATTGCAAAGAATTGCATGCAGATGGTTCTTGAATAGCTCCAGTGAGGGAGACTCCACAACCTCTCTGGGCAAGAAGCGCTGTTCTGCAAGAGAAGAGGCCCCAAGAAGAGAAATGGACTTTGCTTTAAAAGCAGAGCAAAGCAAACCGAAAGGTGCCGCTGGCCCGGCCCGCCCCACGGTGCTCCCGCAACCGCCGCCCGGCCCGGCTCGCTCCGCGGCGGCTCCGCTCCGCCTCGGCCCCTGCCACGCTCCGGGTGCTCTGCCTCGCCATGGCCGCTTCCTCGTCATCCTCGGCGGCCGCGCTGCGCCCGGTCACTCACCTGATCTTTGACATGGACGGGCTGCTGCTGGGTGTGTAGTCTGCGACCCTCTCCCCTCCACGGCCGAGCCCCCGCCCCGCGCCGCGCCGGTCGGTCCCACCGCGCCGCCATGCCAGGCCCGGCCCGGCCCAGCTGCCCGGACAGCGAGGGGCTGTAGCTCCCAGCGAGGAGCCGTAGCTGGCGGCGGGCAGCCTCCTTCCCTTCCCTCCCTTCCCCCCTGCCTCCCGCGGCCTGGGCGGCCCAGGCTGCGACCGCTCATTCACGGCCTCCTCGCTCCGGGCGAGCAGCCAGAACGCCCCGGGCGGCGCTGCTAAAACCAGAATGAAGGAATTAAAGCAACAGGAAACGAGTTAATTCCTTCTCCTCCTTCCGCTACCCGCTGCCTTTCGGGGGCAGATTTCGCCTTGAACTAAAAGATTTGGGGCTGAGCGTGATCAGGGCGCTTGCTCTGGATGGCGGGCGGCTGAGTGAGGTTGGGGTGGTTGTGGGGACAGCGATGAGGGGCAGCTTGAGGTTGAAAGCCGGGGAAAGCGGGTGTGGAGGAGAACGGGCATCCAGTGCGTGGAGCTGAGGGATCTCCGGGCCGCGCACTGCCAGAGGCCGGGAGCTCCGAGTCCCTGACCCGGGCTGGGGTGCCGGGGGCAGGACAGCTCTTGGCAGGGTTTGGAGTTACCGCCTCCCACGGAAAAGTCTGGGAACCCCTGTGATAGTTTTCTCCCAGTTTTTGGTATCAGTAGACTTCCTGCTTTGCAGGGTTATTCTGTAACCGGACGCCTCCTGTGCTACTGCTCGATTGGATCTTGGGGTTCGGGTAGTCGCTATGACTAGGGCAGTTTTTAAATCTGCTCTTAACTGTTTACYGAATCAGGACCCTTTGCTGAGGAATAATGGAATATTTTGGTATGTGACTTAGTTTTTTAAATAGTCCATGTAGGTTATCACGCAGGAAGCAGGTTTGGATGTAGGTGAACTCTTAAAAGGTGTGAATTGTGCCTTCTTTCTGCAAAACCCAAATTGTTGCAGTTTCTGGGAAGACTGCTGTGAAGTCAGATGAATTACTCTGCGTTTCCAAGAAACGTGCACTTTTCAGTCTTGCAGGCGTATAACAGGTGAAGGTGATTCCGCTTATCTTTTAAAACAAGAATGGCGATGGTAAGCAAAAACAGTGATTGAGTCATTTTAGTTCCATTTTCAGTTTTGTCACTGGAGTCTCAAATAGCCTGGGAATATATATACACACACACACACATATGTGTGTGTGATTATATAATCCAGAACCAGTTAATTTCATTCTTAGAAGTTTCAGGAAAGCTTTAGTTACTACTTCTGTTTGTCAGAAGTTGGAAATCTGCTTCACACAGAGAGTAGTCACCTTAACAGGACAGTGTTGGTAAGCTGTGTTAGTATGAGTATTTAGTCACTGATATGGATACGCAGGTTTTCTTTACATAAGAATCATATAATGTAAATGGGGTTGGAATGGACCCCAAAGATAATCTAGCCCCAACCCACCTGCCATGGGCTGGGACACCTTCAACTAAACCAGTTTGCTCAAGGCCTTATCCAACCTGGCCTTAAACACTTCCAAGGTTTTAAATGAACTTATCGTGCACAGGTTTTTAAAGGATATGTGGTTTAGCTTTGGACAATATTCTAGGAACAAAAGACATTTTTCTCAGATGCTGACCTGTCTATATTTAGAAATTGCTTTTCTATAACATTCCAAACAGGTAAAACCAATACAAATTGAAGTTCTGAGTCATGTTTAGTTCTCTAAACTCCTGGGGTTCATACAGTGAGGAACCATTAAAAATATTCTAGGTTATGAACTGTGCCTYGTACTGTGAAAGTAATTATTAAAGATCCATAATTCTTGGACCTAAGATTGCCAAGACTGAGACACTTGAGGTATAAACATTTTGCTTGTTGTTATTAAATTTATCTGTTGTAAAGTACACCTCCAGATAAATACCTTGCCACTTTCTGGATTCCAATAAAACAGCAGACAGAAATAACAGCATTTTATGTGCTTATATATGAAATATACTTACATGAAAAGTTTATCTGTGCTGGTATGATGTATTTTTATCCCTATATATGAGGCATCCTTTTACACTGATAAATACCTGTTGTGTTGTGTTTCCATTCCCCTAGTTACTGTTATGCTACATGTGTGATTTCTTCTGTTAAAAAAGGTTGCATATAAAGGGTGTATTGTATTTCAGAAATCTTTCAGCTGCAGTGAATTAAACTGAAAATACTCTTCAAGTATCTTCCAGTACAGAGGAGTAGAAGAGACACCACCTTAATGATTTTCGTGATGTACGCTGCATTTCAGGGGACTTCAATATGTTTCAGCCTCTGAATACTATGACTTCTGTCACACCTTTAACATTTTTGGTGAACCTGTTTGTTTCATGATGAGCAGTGACCCTTAGGAGGCAAAAAGACATTCAGGAGACTGCTTGGATTTTCCCAAGGTTCCTAAATGTTTCAAGGAATTTGGAATAATTTGGGAGAAAGAATGATATAAGGCACACACAAGCTAGATTCATTCTGCCCAACCTATCTACTGTAAATCTTCTGAATGAGACAAATGGTCATATTGATGTCAACCTACATGAGAAATAAGAACCCCTTTAATTTTCTTATGAAATTTGTAATGTGTCACATAGTGTTCATTGAAGGTAATAAAATGAATATCATACATATTTCGAGAAGCTACAGAAATATGCCCAAAATTTATTCCGTTCAAAGAGCAAAATTAAAGTTGAAGAAATAAAAGTTCTGGTATTTGGTATCTATTTTTACTAACTTTTTAAAGTGCCTCCCTCGTTGGTTGCATTTTTTAGAATCTGAAGCTTTAGGTTTTGCAAAAATTTTCACAACAAAGTAGTGTCTGAAAATGTACGTGATTATTTTTGGAAGTTTTCACCTAAACTCAACCAATTTTATAGAACAAATATAAATTGATCTATAAACGATGAGAAAAGTTTAGCATTAAATTCATCTAATAGAATGAATTTGCTTTCTGTAACTGACATACTTGCTTCTGATTAAGGAAGGTAGGATATCTTCTGATAGAAAGATTTCCAAAATCTTTGTGAGTGTATTCATCCTATACTTTACTGGCTAATGCTTGGCTGTGTGAAAGTGTTGCTGAGTCTGATCTTCTGTTATTTTATCTTCCCCCCCCTTCTGTACCATGATTGAGCCTGATTAAGTTGTCCTTGAGTCCCACCTTGTTATATCAGTTTACCTTCGATAGGGAAGTTATTGCCTCTGAACTGCCCGTGGAAGTACTTCACCCCTTTCATTCAGAGTCCTTCTGTATCATTGTTTCAAATGTTATCTAACACCCTTTTTTCCAGCATGTATAATCAATGCAATCTACCCTTCCTTTTTTTTTTTACCTTATCTTTTGCTTTCAGCTGTTGGATGAAGTTTTAGGGGTTTTGCCCATTGTTCCAGTTTCCAGGAAGTTAGCACACTGTAAAGTAATGCATTCGTTTAGTAAGTGCAGTATGTGAACAGCACCTCTAGACACCTTATTTAATAGGTGAAATTAATTCAAGGAATTTTTTTTGGTAGGGAACTCCCTCTGTAACAGAAAAAACAGCCTTTGTGTTAATGTGTGGCAGTTGCATCCTACTTTATTATACATAGAATAGTAGAATATCTCAAGTTGGAAGGGACACATAAGGATCATTGAGTCCAGCTCCTCGCAGAAGTTCTGAAAGTGAAAGCGGGAGACTAAGAGCCTTGTCCAACTGCTCCTTGAACCCTGACAGCCTTGCTGCTGTGATGGCTGATCTGGGGAGCCTGTTCCAGTGACTGATCACCCTCTCACGCAGCTTCATTAATTAGCATAGTTGATTAGTGTTGCACTGTGCAGTAGAAACCAGAGGAAAAGGAATAACTAAATTTTAATTTTTGTTGTACTGCTGTCCTTTCTTAAAAAAAACCCAAACAAACAACAACAACAACAAAAATGACAAAAACCTGCAGCGCTTCAATTAAAGCCTTATGTTTCTTAAGTTAAATTTCTACTTGATTTCCTACAGCAAATAATAACATTGAATGCTCAGAGCAGTCGATTGCTTTTACTTAAAATGTGGTAGTCTTTTCCTACAGAAAAATACTGTTCTAACTGCTAGTATGTAGTATAGTTAAAAATATTAAACCTACTTATGTGTGCACTTATCCAACAAAGACAGTACAGGGTTAACAGATAATAATAATAATAATAATAATAATAATAATAATAATAATAATAATATTAATAATAAACCAGAAACTAGAGAGATTTGATACCTAAATAAATCCTGTTGTTATAGTTGCACTGTTTGGTATCTGATCCTGGCATTTTAGCATATTGTAAAAACCCAAAAAACCAATGCTAAAGATAGAGAAGGAAAAATCTATTTAACTTGTACAAAATATACAACTACAGTAATGCCCCTCAGGATCTATCTTATAAACTTACTGCATAGGTTGCATTTTAAGCTATGACAAGTGGGTTTGTTATATAATTGTAGCCAATAGCTACCCTACCACCAAAACACAGATAGGATTGAATGTTGCCCTTGTTGATCTGTGCTTAAACTTACAGGGGCTGAAAATGTTTAAAATTCTCTACAAGCTGCAAGTATAGTATTAATCTTTCCCAACTGACAAATTAACTTAGGAAAATGGCTGCAAAGATTAAGATGTTTCTTAACACTGAGCTTAAAGCTGAACTAGAGCTAAACTAACATGCAAAGAACATGACAGTTTAGGAAGTTTAGTCATGTATTTATTTTTGTTTAAATTTTTGCTAGGAGTAGGGATCGTTTTATGTAAATTATTATTCTTGCCAGTGCCCCTTAGTGTTGGAAAACAGCATCTTTACATGAGATAAGTCAGCGTGTTCAAGTTGATCTAAATGAGAGATGGTTCCTAAAGCAGCTTAGTTTTGCAAGATACCTTCTCCATAACTCAAAAGTCCTGTTGTGCTATACAGGCAAAGGTATGTCACCTTGTTGTGACCATTTCTAGAGATGAGAAATAGTTTAGGCAACTGGGATCAGAAGTTGCTGCTTTTATAGCTGCTGTCTCCTCTGTGTGAAGACTGCTGTGTTTTGTGCCACTTCTAAGCCACTCCTGCATGGCCATGAMCAGACAGGTCATCTCTGTCTATAATACAGAAGAAATTAGCTTGCAGTTAAATTCATTGTAGTGTTGTGAGATTCACAAGAGTTCTGGCATGTTTTCTTTCTCCCCAGTGTTACCTACTCATTGTCACAAGGTCAGAAGTCAAAAATGTACTCTTAACTTTCATTTTATTGAACAAGTTGCCTAGGAGATTGCTGTTACAAGAAAACTGGTGGGGGTTCCACGCTGGAGTTTGCTTATGTGCATGCTGTCTTTTATTTAAAACAGCTTCCTATTTCTTCTGCATCCAAGCACATAGCACTAATTCAACTAAACATCAGTCCTCTCTAGATTGTCCTATGTTATGGCTTAAGTGTAGGAATTAATCTTCTTAGGCTATAACCTGGCAATCTTGTAAGCCTATTTTCTGCCTCTGCATAGTGGAAACTTACTTTCTTGTCATTCTCACTTTCCATCTGATTTTTGGGAACAAAGAAGGAAGTGAAAATACTGTATTGCCCCTATGTTCTGTACTTGTAATTTGTTGCAAAACCAAAGAGATTAAGGATATTATTAGATTAAAATACCCTATAGATGCTTCATGAGCAAATCTTGGACATGAGTAAAACAGCTCCTCATTGAGAATTAACTAACCGTAAATAGAGTAAATAAGATTTGTCATATGCTTTAAAGCTAACATTTTAATTTAACTGCAAGAAAAATTTTGGCAAGGACATAACAAACATACTAACCCAGAGTCTGATTTACGTTACTCCCTTGATTGATTCACAAATTGCCCATCCTCATGGTTGCCTGTTGTTTGTGGTTAGAATAATCCAGAATGCGAGCTTAGTTCAGCATCAGTAGAACAGGGGTTTGCTTTTGTGGGTTTATTTTTTCATTTCTGCAGTGGCTACCACGTTTCAAAATGCCATGGGCAGCATTAACAATGATAATATTTTCTCCTTGAGAAATTAACCAAGGAATGCTCTCGAGCTGAAAGATCCATGGTTTGATTTTAATATTGCACAGAAATTATACACAAATGCAATGTATTTTTAGAGCTTATTTATTTGTTGCCCCAGACCCAAAGCATTTGGTTATAAAAGAAAACTAAAAGAGAAACCACATGCTAAGCATGTTAATCCCAAGAGTTTTCCAATTTCTGTTTAAATAATGTGCCTTTGTTTTCTGACTTTGAATTGTTACACACTTTGAATTGTATAGAGAGCCTGTAGCAAGTGGATAGGTATGTTTTGAAAGTGCTGGGAGTGTAAAGGTTCTGTTTGGTGATTTTAAAGGTGCATGCAGCAGTTTGACCATTTATAAAAATTTTGCCTAAATGCAGATTTTCAAATCTGTTTGTAGATGATAAGGATTTTATATTTGTTGTCTACGTAAACTGTTTTGTGTATAAAGTTGCAATTATTTTCCTTTGAATGTAAATAATAAGGAGTCATAAATGGAACAGAATTTCACACGAAGAAAAGGTGCATAGAATTTTCCATTATAATAACGCAATTTCCAGCTGCTGTATTCCAATTTTCTTTTTACTTAAGAAGAAAAACAGCATTGACAACCCTGGATTTATTATTCTGCATATTGACAATAGTTACACTGTGTACTATCTTGGACCCAACTCTGCAGCTCTTGTTCTGAGTAGCTGTAGTTCATTCATGTAGCCTTGTTGTGAGTTGGCTAATTGAGCTCTTGAGAGTGGAATTTTTCAGAACACCTTACTTTGGGTAGGGCAGTTTCTGCTCTCTGAATTCTGCTGGTATATTTTCTCTGAGAGAAAATCCTGTTCTTGAATACTGGCATTTATACTTGTAAAGTTGGAGGAGGAAGGGTATTCATGGTTGTTATTATTTTTAAGTTTTTTCTTTTGAATTGGCAACAGACCTTGATGGAGATGATAATTTTTACAGTATGATCATTGCTCTCTTAAGGAGCAGGAACTATGTGAATGAACAACACAAAAGCAATTAGGCCAAATCTCTTCTCCTTTCAAACTTTGCTGTGTTCATTATGGACATCTCCAACATGAAGTAGATGCTGCTAATGATTGTTGCTGCTCCCATTATGTGTTTATATACTTCTCTGTATTGATACTAATTTCTTACACAAGACTACTGAGAATTGTATAACCAAGATAATTTTTTGTCTTACAATGGTTCTGTCAGAAGCTCCTGACCTTGCCTTATCCTCTTTCTCCCCCTTTTGATAACAATAAGAAGAAAATCGTTGTTCTGACCCAAAGTTCATTGACGTAGTGCCAGCCTTTATCAAGACTTTTTTTGGTATTTAGGAGAAAACCATCCTGTTTAATTTATCTTTGTTTTTTTCTTCCTTTGCTTCAATAACTGGTGAAGAATGTATCTCTTGTGGCTCTTTTTTTTGATGGCTGAAAACCTTTTTCTGCTTTTTTTTTTGGCAATATTTTGTTTCTTGAAGGGTTGCACCTCCATTGACAGTATCAGTGTTTGCTGTCTCGATGTATGCTCTCTGTTCTTGTGCAGCTTTTAATAATTTTTTATTCCTCTTATAATGAATACCATATTCAGTAGTGGTTTGGCAGTAAATCTCATGCAGCATTTTATAAAAACTTGCATCTAAGTGTACACCGCTCTTTCTCAAGTATGTTTCCAAGCTATTGTCATATATAATGGCTGGTTTCTTTTTAAAATGTATTCTTACTTTATTCCCTCCTTCTCTTTGGAGATATATATTTTTGTAAAAGTAATMAAATAAGTACCAGTAGACTGTGTCTCATGAAACAGGTTTATTTCTGGTTCTCTAATGATTTCCTTTGGGCACCACTTATGGGTTAGCACTCCATACATTGCTTTTTTTCTCTGCTGTTAGTTTTTGCCTCGGCTGTGCCTATGTGTGGTTCTTTTGGACAAGTTTCACATGCAGTTTGTCTCTGGGTAATGCAAGGCATTTGAGGAAAGCCCACCTTTTTATTTGTCAGTCTGGTCTTTCTATCTAGCATCCATGTGCATTTCCTCATGACCTTTGTCATTATATAATATGGACGGTGTAGCAGAGTCTCATTCTCCCAGCTCATTAATGCATGTTCTCTGACCTGCTGTAATAGGTCCCCGTGTCACCTTTGCTCTCCAAAGGATGGCTTCGTGCTAGTCCTCTGCAGCAGCCCTGTGCTCGCGGGTGCTGCACTCACTGGGTTTGCTGCCAAGCAGCTCAGCCCTGGGCATTGATTGTCTGCTGTGCATAAATATGAGTTCACTCAGATTCTCTTTCACAGTGTCACCCTGTACAGAAAATTGCCTGTTTGTGTCAGGACATCTTTTGGAATGTCGTGTCTTCAAAATTATGTTCTGCTTTAATCGCTCCGTTTGTGTGTAATGTGAACTGACACAGAGTACATTTTCAAGCTAGTAGAGTATACCCTTATTTGATTATTTACCTGTAATAAGTGGGATTATCTTTGTTGGATTGGGATGTTTTATGAGTTTGATGCTGCTACTGGTCATTTGGGAGCATTTCTAAGAGGAAAAAAATTGTACTAGTACTGGAAGAATGGAATGAAAGATAATGTGTGTTTAATGAAAAAAATTGGGATTATAGTATATCAGAAGGTTTGAAGTATGAGAAATTAACGGTTTAAGGTGGAGCATGAGTATACTGAGACATATTTCATTTGAACAAATTGTTCTATGGTGAAGATATTTTTGTTTGTTTGTTTTGTAATTTACAGAATTTAAAGAAAGCTCCTTTGACCTGTCTCTTCAGGGCAAAAGAGTAGACTCTTGCATGCTTGTAAAGTGACATAACCTTGGATAATGTCAGCATTCTGCTACAAGACCACTACTGCAAAAAATTACACCATGTGAAATGGTGGATCTTTTCATGCTAGGACTGTCTTCTCTATAGTGTTATATTATTACTGGACTAACAAAATGTTCTTTGCTTTATGGCTCAGGGGAGATGGAGCCATAAAGAGCTTATCACAGTGTAATAAATTTCTAGTCTTTAAAAATTAAAAACAGTGTTTCATGGGGAACATGTCTCAGGAAAATGAAAGTATTTGGGCCACTAAGGTATTCTAGTATATCTAATTGCTATTCTGCTGCCTAATAACTTGCATTGTTATTATTGTTGTAGATCATATTTTTATTATATTTATCCTTCTCCCATTTTTAATTTGAATGTTTTCATTTTTCATTAATTAAGGCATCTAGGAGTAAGGAGCAAGAAGTAGTGCTGCTGTTCTGGTTTTGTGTGTTCTAAAACTTTAAACTTTTTATATGACAGTTGATTGCAAATTGTACAGTATTGCAAAATTTAATTTCTCGGAATGTTTGATTCAAAGTTGATTCGCACAGTTTACTGTTTATCATGGGTTTGCCTTTTTCAAAAAGGAAGCGAGCTATTCCCCTTCATTCTTTTGCAAACTGTTACAGAGAGCAGGTAGTTAGCATGTGCATTTAGACACATTGTAGAGCAAAAAGATAAAATTCTAGGTTCTCAGGTTAAAAAATAGTTTTGTGCCTTTATACCACTTTTCATGTAATGTGAGTTCTACTATTGTTTTTTATTTAAAAWAAGAGTTCTATCTTACAGATTAAAAAAAAGTTTTAATTTTACCCACTAATTGTATTCAACGTTTTAAATAACTTTTGATGTGTGTTTTAGCTGCCTATTACATGAGTCTTCATACCTTCAGAAACAGCTGCGTCTTTCAGTAACTTCATGTTGTACCACTACAGAGTTTCTGGGTAGCTGTGACCTGTCACACACAACCTCCCCTGCCCAGGCTGGTGCCTGAACTGTCCTCAAAGGAAAGCTTTCTGCAGTCTGCTGTAGCACCACTACTGCTCTCCAGATGGTTCCTTTCCTAGAGAAAGCAGGATGGTGGAGAAGGGTGACAGTCTGCACACGTACTGGGACAAGACTTGAAATAACATGAGTGCTTTTAGGTCCCAGGGTTCATGAATAGCCTATGATTTCAAAATGTATACATTGGACCCCCAGAAGTAACTGCACTTATTAATGGCAGTGTTAACAGCATCTAAGAATTTATACTTGCACGTATATGCAAATATACTTTATATAGCAGTTTTCATATGGCATCTTGGTCTCCCAGAGAATGTCTTAACTTTGATTGCATGTTGGGAAGTGTCATAGCATTAGAATTTTTTTATTTTTTGTTTATTCTTGTTAAGTATTTTTCTAAGACTATGCTCTAAATTCTGCAGTTATCAGATATGGATATCATTCCCTGGATATATTATGTTAGTGTTTCTTTTGTCTCAAATAATTTTCATAAATAGAAGTTCTTTGAAATGTTCATCATAGTGTTAGGTTTTCTGTATATGTTAAATTATGGTTTTTTGTAGATATCTGTTTGTTTTACACACTCTAGAATCTTTCAAATAATACTCCTTATGTTTGGACATTTTCCGGTGCTCTACAAAACCCTGCAATTGCTGTATAAAACTTTAGATATACAGGGGATGTCTTTTCATGTGTGTGTATGTATACAAAGGAGAGCATGCTTTGCATTTAAATAACTATTAAGATACTGAGCAGCTTTTCAGAAACTCCGAAGTTGTCAAAGAAAACTGCCTCAAAGATATGTTACAAATTTCTTGAAGAAGTCTCTTAGCATAGTGGAGATCTAACAGCAAAACTGGATTATAGTGTTTATTTAACTAGGCCTTGTTTTTCCCTAATCAAAACTCCTGGCATTAAGAGTTGGCATTTCAGGGTCTGTACCTGGTACCTGTCTGCATTATACTGGTTAAAGCTCTCTGCATAAATCCTTATGTTTCCCCTGCCTCTCCCACAGGAAATAATACAAGATATTAAGTTGTGTGTTAGCATGGTTTTTCTCTCCTCATTGCCCTGGTTAATTGAGAAATGGCTTTATTTTCTAACTTACAAGTTTCGGGGGGGGGGGGGGAATAACATTCTAAGATTTATCACAAAACTGTGGAAGTTATTCCTCTCTTAACCGATTCCCTTTTTTAGTACTGTAGTTCAGCATGGAATAGATTCATAGCGTTTTTTTCCTTATTATGTTATAATTGCAGCTTTCAGGGACTAAAACAAATATTCCTGTTTGACCCAGATTCTGTATTTGTATGTAACCAAAAGGAAGGCAGAATACTTATTTTCCTCTGGGTACTTTCCAGAAGATACTTAGTTTACCTTTCTCTTCATGCTGTCTTGCATACTGAAATTGTGAGCTTCAGTTCTCTGCTTTATATTCTAGTTGTATGTAGGAGAAATTATGTTTCATTGGTGGTCTAACATTCCTGAGTGTAGCTCAAGAGACTTACAATACAAAAAATATTTCAGTACCCATTCATTGTTTCAGGGTTGGATCCTACATGTACCTTTCTTTCCTTCTCCTGTTTCTTTAAAGTAGCCTTCTTTTGCTGTGAATTAAAAACAGGCTTGCTTTTAAAAAAAAACCAACACCAAACCTCTATAAATTTAGGTTCAACTGAGATTTGATCTGATTTTTCTACAAGTTGTTATCCACTACCATCTTGAAACTCTCATTTTATCTGAGTCTTCTCAACTTGGCTGCTGATTTGATATTGCTGATCAATAAATTTCCCAAAAACCGTGTTCTTTATGCCATTCTTTTCTTTAGAGGTGAGCATCATGGAAATACATAATTCAGAAAGGTTGTATTTGTATTCATGAGTGGTTGCAAGGTGCCCCATACATAGGTGGTGTACCATATCAAAGGTGGTGTACAGAGAACCTTACAGACRCTGCACTTCCCTAGGTAGAAGTAAAGGAGTTGGTTACAATACCCTATAGTTCTGTTTAAATAACAGTAGCTACTCCCTTCCTTCAAACTATAAAAAATTAGTATTGATAATGTAGGCCCAAAAGCATAAACCATACGTTCAACAAAATAATTTACAAATATCAATGATTACAGGTATCATATAACTGAAATTAATGGCAGTCTAAGTTTGGAAAACGTATTACCCATTTGAATTGTCTGTAGTGGAACCTTGGAAACAATTGCAGACTACCAAGGAAATTACTTTTTCACAGAATGATGACGATGATGCAATTTAATGGCTTCAGTATTGACAGTGTAGATGCTTCCTATTTCCAGTTCAAGAGCTACTTAAGCTCTTCTGTTAGTCCATTGTAGGGAGTTAAATTCTCAAGAGACTTTCTAGATTTTCTATAATAAATAAYAAGAGGGTAGAAAGTACTGTTAGAAGAAATCCCTCTCCTGAAGAAAACAGCTTTAATTTTTGTGTAATTTCAATTTTATTCATTTGTTACTAGCAAAACTTAAAAGTTGCATAGAATACAAGTTCGTACAGAAATGATGAGAGGCTGACAGTCCTGTAGCAATACCACCATGATCTGTGTCAACACAAGGAGGAAACCTCCAATCTCTTCACTTATGACAAGGCCAATGACTAAAGCTACCCTGTGTATTAGAGAGGGTAGACAGTAGCCAGTCACCAGTGTTTAGCTCTATTTTCTTTGATAGCAACATTCTATACAATTGGATTATTTTATTAATAGTTAGATTTGCTCTTCAGATAATAGAGGAAGAAAAGCTATTTCAGCTTATTGATGGAATACCAGGTTTGCATTTTTTGTGCAGTTTTCAATCTCTTTGAAAACTACTATCCAGAGGTTATTAGAAGAATGTGGCCTAAAGTGGCATGTGCCTCTTTTCAGAGAAGAAGGGTGTTTGGTTGACCAGCTGTTGTATTATTATTGCAACTTGTACACCTCATAGTTATTTTTTCCTTATATTTAGGGAACACATAAGTTACTCTGTTTAACTGGATATGCAACTCTAACTATATGCCTGGGATATGTTCTAACAGTTTAAAAGCATAATGGGTCAAAAGGTATACGACTTTTTTATCTAAAAGTCATTTAAGTTCTGTGGCTCAGTTCAATGTATTCAGCAAATTAATCAGACACTTTTTCTTTCGCTGGTTGTAAGCTTGATTTTAGATCAAGCAAAAGGAAATCACTGAAACGGTGTCAGGGAAACTATTGAACAGAAACTGTTACAAGTGGCATTTTCCAGAGTTGTTTCTTCAGGTGTTGATAGCTTCTACTTCTTGTGTGTCAAATCTGTTTGGATACCACTGAATATGGCTGTTCATAATATTTTTCATAGTTACTACATATAATTGCATAAGTGAATGCTTGTATTAATTGCTTCTAGCTATTGTTTTTGCCACATCTTGTCAGGTGATAATCAGAGAGACTAATTTTTTTCCTAATTTCCTGAAACATCTTGCCCCATTCTAGCAGCCATCTACAGTGCACCTTCAAAAGTAATTCTCACATTTACAAGCAAAATGGCAGAAAACTATTTTTTCTTTTTTAAATCTAGTTTCAGATTAGTTGCTATGGAATTGGAAATGTATACCTTATTTAACGTGCTTATATTCAGAAACTGTGAGTTTGTTTGTTTCTTGGTTGTACCATTGTGAATTAATTGATTTTATTAGATTTGTATGTAATACTGAGTAGTGGGAGACAGGCTACTGGATTTTTTTGTTCTTTTTTGGTTTTTAGATGGAGTGAAGAAAGTTCAGGCTATTTTCGTAAATAAAGTAAAAAATCTCTTCTATTTGCTTATTGAACATATAATTTGCCAGCCTGTCTTTTGCAAGCACTGTTGCAGTAAAACTAAGCACACCCCAGAGTAGTAACTCCTGTGTCAGGCTTATTAAATTTCAGCCACAGGAGAGTGAAGCTGTTTGTGTATCAAGATGTAAACTTTGACCTGGGCTTGCAGAACTGAGGCAGAAGGGAAGAAAGATTGAGGGAAAGTGGAATGACTTCTAGTTCAGTTCACAGTATCTCTTTTTATTTTTATCACATTCCTTGTATGGAAGAATGAAGTGATGGACTGAAATTTCTTGCACTCTTGGAGTCTCTGAACACTTATTTTTTATTTCATTTAGTAGGATACACAGCAGTGTTTCTTGTAAGTCTAAGCTGTCACACTCAAAACAGAGTCATAACATAATATTTCCATTATGCCCAGAACCACTCTCTAGCAAAAGAAGATTCAGCCTTTCCCCTTTGAGATAGGTGAAAATAATAGGCACTGTCAGAGAGTCTCCTGTAGTCCTCATGTGAATTGGGTTCACTGACATGTAAGTGAGATTCTCTCTCTGAMCTTTTTTGTAATCACAGTATTCTTTCAGGATTGTAGTGCGAATAAGTTTTATGTCTTCTTATAAAACATCTTGGTACTGTTTTATTATTTTTGCCCTGGTTTAAACAAGAGATAATATTGTTTAGGTTAAATGGCTTTTGATATTTGAAGACCTTATGCTAGTTTAAAATTGTCATAATGTGTAAAATAGTACAAGGTCAGTTTGACCCAAGCATGGGAGTTAAGATTTCTAGATCATCTCCTCTTTGCCAGGAAATGACACTCTTAGAAAAGCTCTAAAAGCTAAAGTATTTTACTTGAAAGAGGGCCCTGGGTCCAGTTCTTCAGCCTTTAGGCCTGGTATTGATAYAGTCTGACTGCACTTGAGTAGCAGACTGGCTTAATTTCCTGTTAATAGGAGAAGTTCCTTTTGCCATATGAGGTGTTCTCAGTGCACAGCATCTATGGTTTGGGTTCTGGAGTACAAATGGTATTTTAGCTCAGAAGCACAAAAGCATTTTGTGTTGGATGGGGCTTTGAGCAACCTGATCTAGTGAAAGGTGTCCCTGTCCCTGTCAAGGGGGTTGGACTAAGTGGTATTTGAAAGGTCCCTTTCAACCCAAACCATTCTATGGTTTAGGTACCTATCTCTCAGTGGGTTCGATGGGGCTTTTACCCATGGTGTTAGGAAACCAAAAGACCATGAAAAGATCGTCATTATTATTCATGCTAATTCTAACTTTGAATGATCCTTACCTGGGCTGCAGGCTATAATTCATCGTAGAGTCAGTAGGACCTGCCTCTGGCTTATTGCCAAGTCTGGAGGTAGGCCAACTCTTACTGTCATGTGTCCAGCCCTCTACTCTGATCATCAGCCCCACATGGGAGGTGAGGACTGGGGTCATGCATCTTCAGAGAAGCCTATGGCTGACCTGTGTGGAAATCCACTGTTACGTGGTGTTGGAAGTTCCTTTTATTGGTATCTATATAATGGGTTTTTAGGTATCTTCTACAGTTTTCAAATAAACAGTCATTGCAGCTCAAAAAAACCATAATTTTCAGTTTGCTGTATCACACKTGTCTCATTAATCTGAAAGGTCTGATTGGTATTTTTTGTGTATTTTGGATTATAATTAGGATAAGGAGTTCTTGGTACACAGCTATTAAAGAATTATTGTGATTGCAGCATTTCTGCCACTTTGCTCTTGACTGTAGATAGTCAGCCACGATGAAAAATCAAGCTATTGTATGATATTTGATTTTCTGCTCTTGGTGTTATCACCACAGAGAAATTACTTCATCAGCAGATTTACTTCAAAAATTTTAGTGAGTCTTGAGTGGACAGAAGAGATTACCTTTATTAATCTGTAGTTCTTTACACTTCCTCTGTGGTAGTATGTTTGACACATTGCTGCAATTAAGTCTAGAACATTGTCTAAGGCCACAGTGGAAAAATAATGGTTTTGTTTTGTATTGAAGTCACTCTGTCTTTTGAAATGTTTCCACTGTTGAGGAAATGGACCTTTTTGACAGTATTGCAAAAAGTGATTTAGAAACATGTAACACTGAAAGTCAAACATCTTGAATTTGCAACTTGATCAAGACTATATATATGTGTGTGTGTATATATATATATATATAGTCTCCTGGACAGAGAAAAGCTTTCTGAGAATACGGAAATTGGTATTAAGAGAACTGTGGTGTGCTGAAGAAAATTTTCTCTATGATCTCGTTTTGTTGGGGATTTTTTTTGAGGAAAGAATAAAGTTTCCTGATCCTCTTTGCCCCTTTCATGACGATTTATTTTCCATTGTTGCTCTTTTAGGTTGTGGGTTAAACAGAACAGTCTGGGATATATGTGCTGTCACGGCTGCGCTGGTGGTGCCTGCCGCGACCTTCCCAAAAGCTCCCCGGAGGGGAATGCCTTTATCGGAGGCGCATGCAGCTCTCACGGCCCTGGGAGGGACRTGACCACTCGGGCAGTATCCTCTAAAGGTGACGGGAGATGGCAAAGAAGAGAGATGGATCTCTGATATGATCTCCACAACAGAGTTTATTGTGAAGGGGTCAGGGATCAGAGACAAGATGACCCTGGTGACAACAGCTTATAAGAGATAGGAAGGTAGGCGGGTAGAGCATCAGAACCAATAGGGCAAGGGCCAGGAGGTGAGTGACAAGGGTACAACCAACTGGGAAAGGATGAGGGAGGGACTTGGAGAAGGAGTCCAATGGGGATACAAATTTTGAAGAAAATTCCAGAACTGAATCCATATACGGGCAATGTCATTCAACTCTCATGGGAGGGGATGTGGGTGGTTTAGACTCAGGAGACAACCCACCATTGACGTCGGGCCGGCCCACTCCTCGGGGTGGCTTGTAGCATAGCCACATCGTTCAAGGAAGGTTATGTTTTTTTTATAGATAGCTTTTCCCAGAGAAAGTGTATGTTTGTTTTGGTTTTGCGTTGCAAGGTTTTGGTAGCAGAGTGGTGGGGTGGAAGGGTGGGCTATAGCGGTGGCTTCTGTGAGAAGATGCCAGAAGCTTCCCTCGTGTCCGACAGAGCCAATGCCAGCCAGATGAAAGATGGACCTGGCACTTGCCAAGGCTCATCAGTGACAGTGGAAGCACCTCTGGGATAATAGATTTAAGAAGGTGAGAAAACCTGGTAAGCAACAGCAGCCAGGACAGAGGAGGTAGAATATGTGAGAGAAATAGGCCTGTAGACGTCAAGGTCGGTGAAGAAGGAGGGGAAGTGTTGCTCCGGGCGCCGGAGAAGTCCTATTCCTGCAGAGGAAGAAGCAGCAGAGACATGTAATGAACTGATCACAACCCTTCTTCCCTATTCACCTGTGCCGCTGCAGGAGAGGATGTAGACAACTTGGGAATAAAGCTAAGCTAGGAAGAAGGGACGGGTGTAGGGGAAGATGTTTTAAGATTTGGTGCTATTTCTTATTCCCCTGCTCTGATATAATTTCCCCAAATTGTTTGTGGTTTGCTTATGACAATAACTGGTGAGTGATCTCTCCCTGCCCTCATCTTGACCCATGAGTCTTTTGTTGTATTTTGTTTCCCTTGTCCAGCTGAGGAGGAGAGTGACAGTGTCTAAGGGCTTCGGTGGGTACCCAGCCCAGCCAGGGTCAACCCACTAGCGTCTTAATTAAGAAGATACAACTGGTTAATCTTCTGCTGACACAGTGACCCTTCTGGTTTCATCTACCTTGTGTGGTAGTTTTATACAAGTGTCTTGGAACATCTCATTTCAAAACAACTTTTTAAAACTTGTTTTGCATTTCTTGGGCCAGGGAACTGCTGCTCTGTATTGTCAGTGGCGTCTCGAGAAGAGGAGGTGCCCTCTTGGTGAAGGGCTGACTTCCTTGTGAACATGCTATAAGCTGATAGGGTGTTCAGAGCTGGTAATTGCTCGTCTGGCTGAGCACATTCCTTGTATACATTTCCTTGGTATAGTAGCTAATACACTAATGACAGTGTAAGTGTTGCCTGACTTGAGTCTCTCCATACACATTTTAAGGAGCTATGTCTCTGTAAACTGTAGATTTCAACCCAACAAGCAGGGTTTTGTGGGCACCATATCGACTCCTGTTTCCATCGTTCTATTTTGAATGGTTAAGGCCCTGTGTGAGAGCCTAAGAAAGCATATCAGGCAGTTTCTATGAATCAGTAGCTTTTCTATTTTAAACTGATGAGATGCTGTCACATAGATGGTGCTTAATAAGTACAGTTTTAGAATGTTTTGTATTAAGTCATGTATATTTTCTGCTATTTCAAAGTTGGATTCCCTCATGTTCTGGAATTGTAATATAGACTTCTCTTTACGTTTTCATGTGCTATTTTGCACTGATGCCAGAGTATTTGTTTACAGCTCCACATCAGAAAAGAGTTTTCATGCTTTATTTGTGAACTGTTTCTTTCACTTCCCTGTGGCATTAAAAAAGGATAAGGTGTATCTGTGAATACAAGATAGCATTAAGATATGTCTGCTGAATTAATGTAAACTACTTCTGAATTTGTTTAGAAGCTTCTTCCTCTCCCCGTAGAAGTAACATGTTTCTCTGCATATAAAATGAGAAATTGTCTTCCTCTGTAGCTGCCATTGAAGAATTCTCYCAGTAATATAAGCCCAGATGGGCAAATACGTGATGCTCGTTTGGGAACAGTTCCATGCAGCTGCTATCGTTTAAGCATCAAGCTTACTTTCTTTTTAAACCTGTTAGCAATAACTTGAATTCATGGTAGGATGTCTCATATCAGAGAAGGGCAAACAGACTGACAGCACTGAGTTAGCCAGTGGCAGCGTGTTTCTCTGGACTTAGTAAAGTAATCACAATGTAACATATTTGTCTATCTTGGAGTGTACTTACATTAATATTCAAGTACAACAGAAAAAAAGAAATAGGTTTGCAAAAATTAAAGCTCCAGAATAGACTTATACTAAAATGAATAATGGATCATTTCAGTGAATTTTTCTAAGTGCTAATCAAAAATATAATGATTTGCAAATCATTACTCAATTAAATTGGAAGAAGTGATTTTAATTTTCAGCAATTATAGTAATTTTTTTCTTTATCTTTGGAAGTTATGGTTTATCAATCATGTAAAATGGTTTACTGAATAACTTGCTCTTTATAACTAGCTTATGATTTGGAAGTAGCCATTATTTGGTGCTTGATGCTTATTTTAATAGATACTTCAACTTCCTTTAACTTCCAGGGAACAATAAGATGAACTGAAGTGGCGCTGGTTATGAGAGTATATCCATCGAAAGGTACAAGACATGAATACTGCAGCAGCATTTCCCTTAGTTTGGTGGTCCAGACTGCCTTTAGGTTCAGCCTTCCTGGTTGGGTACATCAGCCTTGACATTGAGACATGGCTCAAATATGTCACTTGAGCATGCGTGAAAGCAGTGCTTATTTCCTCCTGTGACAGTAACTGAAGTGGGTGTGTCTAAGATGATGAATTTAGGTTTTATTTTTCTTCCTAAACAAGTTCATGGAAGGAATGGGAGAATACTACAGTAAAGAACAGAACATTCCTTTTCCTCCTGTACTGTGATGCTAAGCAGTTTGAACCACATCCCTTTTATGAGCCATGGAGTCAAGAAGCTCCAGGTTGATTTGTATTCACTGGCTAGTACTCATTGTGAGTTTTATTCTTTAAAAGACAGCTTCTGCCTGTGAAACACAGTGCTATACATATACTATCTATAAGTAAATATGTAAAAATACATACTTATATGGTTTATATAGATGTACAAGCATATAAATGGTTTATCTGTATAAAAGTGTATATATATATGTATATAACATAATAGCATAAAAAAATGTCATGGGATGTTAGAAAAACAGTCTCAGGCCCTTAGGATGGAATGAAAGACTGAGTTTCATTTTCTGAACCAGGGTTGTAACACTTAGGCTGTTGTGCAAAAGGTAATTTCTGTTGCCTGCATTCTTCGTCTCTGCTCTTACTAAGTTGCTGTAAGTGATTTCAAGATCAGCTGTTAAACTGGTTTTTTTTTCTCCTATTAGCCTTTGTGGGTAACCACAGTCATGCATTTTTAAACTAACTTTCATAGTAATCGGTGTGAATGGAATGATGTTGACGGGAAGTGCATGACTGACCTTTTGACACAAACAGCAAAATAGTTGTCTACTATAGATTGTTTATTAAAAAAAATCTTCCCCTTTATTTTCTGTTTGCTTTGTTAACTCAGGAGGCTTCAGCTCTAATTCTTAAGTGATTCTGGGTAGTTTGAACTAATTTTTGCARTTTCAGACCTATTTCAGTGACAGTTGTATATTTGTTAGTATTTTGCATTGCTCATATTGGTTTTATCTGTCTTGTTTGACTGCTGATACCTTAAAAGGAAAGTCTCACATTCTCTCTGAAAGAAAATATAGGGGAGAAAAAAAAATGGAGAATGAGTTATGCACAATGCTTTATTCAGTGACGTAGACTATTGCTCTCTCACTGACCGTTTTTATTTTTTTGCTGTGTGGGGTTTTGGGCTCTTTTTTGAGATGTAGATGTAATTTATAAATTGTGGATAGTAATATCTTGATTTCTTCTTTGTGTTGAGAGGATGTTCCTTGTTCCATTCCAAGTTTGCTGTTCAGAGGCCACTGGTTTCCCATTCTTTTCTCTTTTTCTGCTTACCAAAACCATGAGTACAATCTTACAAATTTTTGGATAGCCGTGTGGCTTTTATTTTGCCAGTGGTGCTTCCTAAACTCTGTGATAGTCCACATGCCATTTGGAAATGTGTTGAATGCCCCAATGAGCAGTCACATACTCAGTTATATGGGTATTTCAAGAATTGGTTCATTTGTGTAACTGAATGAGCTAAGAGCGTGTACTGCCTGTGGGGAGAGAGGTTGTAGAATGGCAAGATTGATGAGAGATCTCTTTCGAGTACAGAGACTTACTGAAAGACATCCATTCCCTGGCTTTCATGCAGTGCTGCAGCATTTGTTATACTCCTGAGTCTGGACACAACTGGTCAGTGAGCTGCTCAGTCATGTCTTTTTTGTGCTGGGGAGAGGGAAAGGAACCGTGAGTACATGATTTTGCTGATGTTGAAATAGGTGGGCATGAGAATCAGTGACTGAGCATGTGATACTCAGGACTAGACTAAGTTAGTCTTTCTGATGGGAAATCTGTYGCTATTTTGGCTTTGCCATTACTGTGTTTAATTCCTATGTTCTTTAACATTGTTCAGTTGATGCAGTGGGAAAATAAACACACAGAGGCCTTTGTTATATCTAAATCCAGAATTAGAGAAAATATGAATGTCGTTACTATTACTGTAACTCTATATGTAGAGGAAGTATCTAATGTTGATTGATCTAGTCCTGATTGCCCCCAATTTCAGCTCTTGTATATATTTGTTTGCAAGTTAACATTTTATGCTGTGTTAAATGCCACCAATTGAGTTGCAAAAAGCAAAGGAAAAAGTCACACTTCTATTATTATATTCTATTTTATAATTATATTTATCTCTTGTACCCCAGTTGAGCATTTCAGTAACTTGTGTGGTTTTTTACACTACTGCATACCCTAAAGAGATTATAGGATTAATATGAAAGACTGATAGGAAAGCAAAATCATAGTAATCTATATATTCATTCAGTATTGATGGTGACAAAATCTAATGAGTTTTTCTCAGTCCTGGGCCAAAATGTTGGTAAAAATGACTGACTGTGTTTGAATGYGGCTAAATTGAATACTGAAAATGGTTCTCTTCTACATTTGAATAGAAATCTGCCTCACAGGTATGGACACAAGAAACCTATTTCTTAACTTGAAATTCTTCTCTTTAACCACTTTTCTATCCCTAAAACAAAAAAGTGAAATATTGTAGAGTTTGGTTGTCTGGGGTCCGATTTTGAATTACTGAAATATATTGAGTGCACACAATTRAAACTCTATTTATGATGGTTTAGACTCTTAGCAGAAGGATAAATCATAGGTGTATTTCATCTGGGAAGCTTAATGCAAAGTTGAGATGGGTTATTCAAACAAAGAACTCAAAACTAATGATTATGATGAACTATGGCTAAAAGGAGCTTTCATGCCTACTAACCTCRCTTCCTTGATAAACTAGAGATTATTTTAGAATAACAATAACATAATATTAAATTAGAAGGTATATAACCTTCTGAAAAAATGAAATTCCATATTCATSAAGTTATAATTTTCTGTTTTAAGCTGTCTTTATATAAGTGATAAAGATGAGACTTAGATACTGCTTTGATGTTTGCTGTATCCCCAGCCTAGGTAGATCTGCACATCTAATTCTGACTCTGCAGTGATTTGAGCAGATCATGCACTCTGGATATTCACTGTGGTGTGTTGCCAAGTGACCTGTAGGTCTTTCTGAATATGTGTCAGCATATTTTTGTGCCAGATCACAAATTGAGTAATCCAGTGCCTCTGTCATTCTTGTCACTTTATTTGTATTTATTGTGACTGGCTTTTGCACAGTCTAAACAACACCAGTAGAGTTGACTGTGCTTTTATGTAGAAGAAGGGTCACTATAAAAATTACTAGAAGATGATATGTGACTAGGGAATGAATAGTACTCATCCCCAGTGAAATGTAGCGAGCAGATGGAYGGTATGTTGTGCTGGTAATGTCCATGTAAAACATATATCAAGAGATGAGAGCTAGAAACAAAAAGAACATTTTGAAAGCTTATACATTTACTGGAAATTGCAGGAGCTAAGAATTCTTGCTTTTCCTTCCCGTCGCTAGAACAGGCCACTGCTGTGTGTGTCCTGTTGTGTTCTCAGCTGGTATTCCTGATGGAGGCTAGCAGCTGGGACTGGATTCACGTGCTGAAATGTGTGTGTTTATTACCACTTGGGATGCTGTAGGGCATCTGGCTGCTCATGCTGTAGTGTGAGTCTTGCCCAGATTACTTTTTTAATGTTAGGTAGATGTCTTGGACATACCAGGGTAAATACCAGTAGGTGCCTATAATTAGGCACTTGAGTTGAACTTCTAATTCCTCTTGCTTGTCTCATTTCATCGATGGGTTTTATTCATGTGTGACAGTTAGATATGATTTCTGTTGTATTGTAGATTTATAGCAGTTTGAAATTATGCTTCATTGATATACTTAAACTCTGATCAATCTGTTGCACTGATTGTTTGTTTCTTGTTACAGTGGTGAGAAAGCTAGYCTGCCTTTTTTTGAGAATGTTCCATTTCAATAGGAATAAGAAATMGTGAAATTTTTTCATTATTTAGTATTTATTTACTGCCTCTCTAATTGTAAGGGGAACATATTGATCTTCCTTTGTCTTTGATCAAAAAAACTATATCCTTATCTGTTATACATGTATGTAGGAAATACAGCTTTTTCAGCAATGATCTCCTCAGATTCCAGTTGGAGCTTTTACACTGTGTGTGTGCTTAATTTTTTTCCTCAGATTTCAAATTTTATTTGTGTGCTATAGTGAAACATATCTATTTGAACAAGTAAAATGTCCACATCCATGCTTTTGTCATCTACTCATGAAAATTAAAATCATGTTGTTTCTCAAGCAATACAAATATGTAGAATCTTACAAAAGGTCATGAATCTTGAAATTATGTTAATTTTCTTTGCAACTAGGTCGATGTCTGGAGTCGAAATGCTATAACTTAAGGCAGAGTGAAAATTATCTCTTTGAAAGAAAAGTTGAAGGTTTTGTAAGCCAAGTCTATAATTAATCAGAGGAGGGAAGGGAAGAAGGCTCTCTGACATCCTGTTTGTCAAAGCATATACATTGCTTTGTAGGACTTAGATATATTTAAATTAAATGCAGGCAGGGTTCAATTATGGTGTGTTGACCAGTTTGGGGGTATTTTTTTTGGTTGGTTTGTGTTTCATTTTGTTTTGTTTCTCAGCACCTAGAAAACTAAGTTCTAACACAGTATGAATAAGTAAACAATTACCTGTTTTTATAGGTTCACCTCAGACTTGTTCATGAGTGCTCTTCCATTGGCAAACTGCAAGATTGCAGAAAAGACTATTTCTAGGTCTGCAATCTGGACATCATTAAGATTTTTTTTAAGGAAAAGAAATAAAATTTAATTCACAAGTCAGCTATGGAATATTTAAAATTCAGGAGGCTATTAAAAGTAGTATCTTTAGCTATAGTTGTACCTTCCACTTTCAGATAGATTAACGTGTAATTATCAAAGAGACCCTTAGAAAAATTTTCATGTTCTAGAATTTTTTGTTTCCTTGCTTTGTTTTAATTATGCTTAGCTTGCTATGTACTATTAAATAGGAYGAGGATTGATTTTCAGTTTCAATTTTAAACTTAGGGTAAGAATTTTACATCCTTCACRTGGTGAGTCTGAAATATAGAAGAAAAACTAGTGTATCAGAAAGAAAGGAAAGSAAGAACTGTGCATTTTAAAAATTGTATTCTTAATTTACCTTCCTAGCTTGCAGGGARTACCAAGTAACAACTTGCTGGCAGTTTCAAGCCAACTGGGGGAATTTTTGTTATTGTTATTTTTTACTTCTCCTTCCTGGTGTTAGCCAGCTTAACACTTTGCAGAGCCCATTTGCCTGTGTTTCTGTTGTGATACCTTTCCTGTGTGTTTGAAGGGTCTCCAAGATCACTTGTAATTTTTTTTTCCATAAGTGTAGTTGTTTAAAGGACGTTTACATATAGTACGGGTGGGGGGTTTTTTCCCCCTATTTTTGAGGTAAGAGGTTTTCGTGAACCCTTTGCTGCCCTGTTGAACATTCCAGACAAGTACGTTGGATCTTTAGGTCATCTTTTGACTCAACATCCCCTCTAGTTACCAAAGGGGAACATGGACTAGAGCACTCTGGCAGGTAGCAGTGAATGTTTTCTGCACTGCTGTATGTTSACATGATGGTGAAATAGCCCCTGTGTTTCTCATTCGCTTTCAGATCAGAATCATCTGCTGATCTCAGGACAACAGATTACTGTGATCAAGCAGGAAGCGTTTGTCAGACTGCAGGGAAGGTCTTGGCATGTCTTCTAGTCATGGRCTCTGTGCTTCTTCCTTCAGTCAGTTTTCTTCATAGTATCTATGTTAAAGCTTGAAGTTTTAGCTCTCTTGTATACTTCTTACGTATTCAGAAAGTGAGGCAATAKCCACATGAATAATTTCACTATTTTATTATCTCTATTAAAAGTATTTTTAAATGGCAAAGGACATGTTGATAAGTGAAGTCCCTAGTTTAAATAAATCTCATCATAGCAACTTCTTTCTTTCCTTGCTTTTGCCGTTCATGGCTAAAGTGATAATAATAAACATATCTTTGGAGATAYAGAAGGCAAAGACATGCATGAGAAGGAAATTAAAGCATGGTTAACAGCAGTAGCTGGCTTTTCAAAGGAGACTATTTAAAAAGATAAACAGACTGGTAGAAAAGCCAGTGTTCAAGATCTTTTCTGAAATGAAGCCAAGAGTTGAAAGTACATTTCTTCCCCTATATTAGTGTTAAATTAAATGTTAAGGACCTTCTTTTTTTTTAAAAAAAAAAAAAGAGAAGGGAGGAGAGGAAAGGAAGGATTGTTTGTTTGTGTTAAAAAAAATAGCTTTAAACTTAAAACCACCTTTGACATATAAGCTGATAGTATCACTGCCAAAATTCAGCCTGAAGTTTACGCTTCTCTGAAATCCCCTGGAAATACAAGTGGGTGTGTTTTGCTTGAGTAATCCCTTGTAAATGCAGTGATGCCAGCAGCACTGTAATAATGACCGTAATGTCTTTGAAGGCACTCAGAAGCTTCCGCTCAAAGACACTCTTAAATAATTAAATCTTTTTTCTTTTTTCATTTACATGGAATATGTAATGACATCTCCCAMGTACCAGGTTTCCTTCCTTCCTTCCTTTCTTTTCTTTCTCATGAAAATCATAAAGAGAGTATTTTAATTAAGACACTGCTTGCTAACTTGAATAGTAAAGAAAGGTGATGAAAGAGCAGGTCCAGATATTTATTTGTTGAGACCGCTAGCTACCTTTTCTTAATGCGGAAATGACAGCTTGAAATGGCAGCTGGGTACCTCTGAGGCAATCCTAGAAGTCTTGGTTCCCTTCTGCAAATAAGGGGAGGCAGTKTTATCCACTTTGCTATGTGCCCTCTGGCTCCTGGCAGTTCATTCTCTGACCATTTATGTGGTCCACTTGCAAGACCAGCTGCTTACCTGTCTGTACATGGGTTTAATTTTCCTTTTTTTTTTTTTTTTTTGACAGATACCGAGCGTCTCTATTCAGTAGTGTTTGAAGAGATCTGTGGACGTTATGGAAAGACATATAGCTGGGATGTGAAATCCTTGGTTATGGGTAAACAAGCCCTAGAAGCAGCAGAGACTATTCGAACGGTTCTAGATCTTCCAATAACCAAAGAAGAGTTATTAAATGAAAGTAAAATGAGGCAGGAGAAGATATTCCATACTGCTGAGTTGATGCCAGGTATGTTTCTATGCAATATTTATAAACTCTTTATGCAATTATTTAAATGCTAATGAAGGCAGAAGTTTTTAATCTGCCTTCCACAAAACAGTTGCTCTTACAGATCATGTTTTGTCGCTCTTGTTTTATAAAATTTACCCAAATCTACCCATTTATTTACCTGCTTAAAGGGATATTTTACCTGTTAAAGGGTACAAAATTTTTTTTTCCCTGTCTACTTGGAGAAAAGCTTTTTTTCATGTGTTTTAAAAGAACAAAAAAGACTAGATACATGAATCCTGTTTTGTAAACTAGACATTCTTTGTAATTGTCGTTGGCAGCTGTGTTTTCCCTGGCTATGAGCATAGTCTGACTTCGTTAAGCACAAATACATTTGCCTGCACATTTAAAAGTATGTGAGCCCATGGGTTCTTTCATTTGGGATTAACCTTGCCTAACCTGAACATTGAAATTCAAGTATAATGTCTGAGTGTGTCACTGGAGAGGCAGGAAATTTCAGGTTATCCTAAGACAGGGAAGTCTTCTTGCCTTCTGAAGATATGTGTCTTTTACCAGTGATTGTGCAGGATGCCCAAATGAGTAGCTTCAACCAGGTGACTCAAGCAAGAGGATGAATCTTACCTGTAGTGTGAATGCATAATTTTGTATTCAATTACATTTAGATCTGAAATGCTTAGAGAGAAATCCTCAGCCATGCAACACTGTCAATACCTAAAGCTAGGATTGCTGCTGACTTTATGTACAGTGTTTAACTTTCTGGAGCAAATATCAATAATTTATGAAGGAAAAAAAAGGAGGAGAAGGAGACGAATATAAAAAAAAGTATTAGAAGTGAAATAACTGCATGTCACTGTATAAGTTTAGCAGTTACCATTTTTTCTCTTTGAACATGTGCTCATTTGTTCTGACAATTTCTACAGTACATTAATGTTTTAATTTTTAGATGCTTTTTTATACCTAGTTTCATAATGCATTAAGAGGATGAAATTCCTCTTAATCACATAAAAATATGTGATATGTTAGGAATAAATAACAAGCAGTAAAAGTAAAAGGTGTGATTTTTTTCAGCAGCTTAAAAAACTTGAGTATTTGGTGTGTCCAACTTACTTAGTTATCTCTCTAACTTAGTTATCTCTCTAATGTCTTTTATATGCAAGATTTTTCAAATTGCATCTCTCTCATTTATAGATCTACCTGAAACTGTAAGCCTAGTTAAACTTTCCAGAAAAAACTAGAAAATTGGATTGATGTGTTTTTAATTTTTCGTGTCAAACTCCTGACTTTTCAAATATATCTTTTGCAAGCCAAACAAAAAAACCTAGTCTGAGTTTAGAAAATGCCAGRTGAACAGACTGGGTAAAATGTTAGGTGGCACAGGGAAGAGTTGCTGTAAAGAAACAACACGAATAATAGATGCTGTTAAGTGGATATTCTGTGCCTGCTGAAGATTGTGATAATGTGGCTGAACTGGTTTGAACAGAGTTAGAGAGGTGATGGAACAGATTAGCTGAAGGAAACATGAAGTTTTKTACTGTTCCTGCTTTCAAAAAGGGGATTATGGGCTCACTGAAGCTGGGCTATTATGGATGAAACAAGCAAAATTCTTACTAGGACAAGTAAGTAAACATTTTCATCATCACCAAATTGTTCAACAGATTATCTTTTCAGTTCTACTAAATACACATGATAACTTTCTTCAGGCTTTTTTCTGAAGTACAATTGATGTGRACTAGAATACTTTATGCTCAGTGGCCATTGTGGAGAGTGAAGGTATCCTTGGTCACTAAAGTGATGGGATCTGTACTTGATCACAGTATATGAGATACAAGCTGATTTGCCATGACTCTTGGGGAACCAGATTGATGTCAGCTGATAAACTGGAGGGAAGTGGCTCCAGCTACTTACTATTCAGTTTCTTGAAGAACTGTTCTCCAGTTAGCCAGATTTTTTAATCTGATTCTTTTYTTCTGTCCTTTTGTATCTTCTGAGGAAGTTTATTAATGTAATCCTTGTGGATATATTCTATAGTCACTTAATGTTCTTTAATGAGGAATGGGCTTCTTGCATGTCTTGTGCAAGATGTAAGACTGTGATGACATTTTGAGTTTACATTGTTCTCTGACTATACTAATCTTTCAGATTGTTACAGATAAATACAGAAAAGTGAAAGTTAATTGTCATATTAAAGGTTTAAGATGACTCTGAAGTGCTGTGTCTCTGGCCATCTTTTGACAGTTAATACACAGGTGAGGTTCTATTTTTTGATCAATTTCTAAAGTTTGTCCAAAAAATCAGATTGAAATTCAGTTTGGTGGAGAGCGGTGCTAAACAATGACCAGTGGTGTTTGTAAAAGTGACTCAAGCAAAGCAGCACTTGTTTCTGGACGAGCCTTGCCAAAGCTGATAGCTCTCTRAATTCCTAAATTAAGTAAATGACTTATGGTATGTCAGTGATGGTTAAGGATAGTGTGGAAGTTGAATGAATATTTAATTGGCAAAGCAGTTCTTTGTCTGACAGGTTAGAAAACTGTCCTAGTTCTGGCTGGGATGGAGTTCATTTTCTTCTTTGTAGCAGGTGCAATGCTATGTTTTGGATTTAGTACAAGAATAAAGTTGATAACACACTGATGTTYAAGTACTTCTTACCCCAAATCAAGGATTTTTCGGTTTCTCATGCTCTGCYGGTGAGCAGGTGCACAAGCCAGGAGGGAGCATGGCCAGGACAGCTTATCTGAACTGACCAAAGGGATGTTCTGTACCGTAGAACATCATGCCCATTATATAAACCAGGGTTGTTACCCAGGAGAGGGACCAATTGTGGCTTGTGGATGGGCTGGGCATCAGTCAGCAGGTGATGAGCAATTGTATTGTGCATCACTCTTCTTTCCTAGATTTTATCKCTCTCTCCTCCTCTCCCTTTCATTTTACAACTGGTAGTATTAGTATTATCATTATTACTTTGYTTTGATTATTAATCTGTTCTTATCTCAACCCACAAGTTACTTTTTTCCCTGATTCTTCTTCACATCCCACYGGGGAGGACACACGCACTCAGTGAGAAGCTGTATGGTACTTAGTGTCCAGCTGGGGTTAAACCATGGCACAGGCTATATTATAGGCATACCACTTCATGTACAACACCTCGGAGACATGAGTGGTTAAAGACGGAATTTTGGCTATTTCAGTATGGCCAAACTGACAGACAAGCTTCAATACATTAGGCTGTGGTCAAAATACAAATTTTGTCTATTTCTAATATGGGGTTTTCTGGGAACTATGTGAGAGTTTTTCACAGATTTATTTTTAGTTCTGAAAGAATCTTAAGGAATGGTAATTTTGATTCAGTGGAGAAAGAACTTAATCCAAGACAACACTGATAAAATGACAGGCCTGCCACTATGCTGCTTTTCTAAATATTTCTGTCAGAATACAGACATTGTTATCTACAAGAGTAATGTAGTAGGCTTTCTGTTTCTGCAAATGTATTTTGAGCATTTCTACATTGCAGGGACGTGCATAGTCAGAAGATTAAGGAATGACAAGCGGAACAGAAGAGAASCCTGTATATGTATATTTACCTATACATATATAGGTGTGCTTTTGCATAAACCTAGAATATATACAGAATGAGAAAAAATGAACTCCAAGTTATACAACTGCCAGCAGTTGCTATAATCATGTCAGGATTATGAAACTATTGCTATTCTTTCACAGTAGTCTCTGGTTTTTGGCTCATCRTCATTATCACAAAACACAGATCCTTAAGGATTGTGTGGCTGTGTATACATTTCAGACATTTTCCATTCCTGGGTTGTTTTTGTGGTAACTGGGATTTAGTTGTTGCACCTCCTGTTCAGCCAGTGCAGAATGTGATGTGCAAGCTGTTTCCCAGTTCGAAAACAGTTGACTGTCTCTTGCAGCCATAAGGAGGTAATCTCATACCTCAGTTTTAGAACCAAATTAAGCCAGTCAGAAAGCACAAAAAGAGAAGAAAGGAAAACAGTTCGAATTTCAATGGCAACTCACTCCAAATTCCTTTTTTTTTTTTAACAATTCCATTCAACCAGCAGTCTAGTTTGCTTAACTATTGCTTCCTTGATGCATGTTGTGCCCTTGACAGTTAAACAGACTTCCAACCATGATATCTTTTMTTTTTCTTTCTGTTATTGTTTTAATTGTGGGAAACTCTAGTGAGTCCATGCTGGGCTCAGTGAGCCTGTAAACTCTAGAGATCAGCCARTTAGCCACAAACTCGGAATGGTGCTTTCTGTTTGGCTGATATCAAACATTTGGCCTTTACATCAAGTCCTAAAGGATTGCAACCCAAACACGCTTTTATCAGGAAATCAGCAACACAGTTGATGCAGGTTCTGAATTATGTAAAATTTAGTACTTATATTCTTTCTATGGGCCTGCATGTGTCTGTATGTCCAGACTAAAATGARAGTAATGATTTGATGAATAGGGAGTCTCTCCCAGCAGAAGGATCTCTTGTACGTTTTAGGGAGCAATAAGATGAGAAGATAAAATTCTTTATTAATAGTCAATTACCTTCCAAAGTGGGGAGTAGGTTCGTAGTTTCCACCTCCACTTTTCTAACGGAAAACTTTCCTCCTCACTCTTCTAGTGTAAGGGTAACATACCATTGCAGATAACATTTTTAAACAGTGTGTCATAACAAATAAAGAAGCAGGTTGATCTGAGAATTATGTTTCCATAGTTTCATGAGATTCRGGCGTAGAACAGAACAGAACTATTTCAGTTGGAAGGGACCTACAACTATCATCTAGTCCAACTGCCTGACCAATTCACGGCATGACCAAGCATACATGGCAATTAAACCAAGTAGTGGATAACCCCACCTCTGTCACACTGTCAACTTCACAGCAGTAATCCTGACTTCACATCAGGATTGAGGGCAAGTGTAGTTARTTAGTATCACTGTGGTGATGGGCTTGCAATTGTTGTAGCACACCAGACTACATAAAAGATATTTTAAAATAGTTTTGTTACCTAATAAACGGCTGCTTCTTTTTCTAAGTGAGATTGTTTTGTTTAATTGAGTGCTTTTAGTGTTTAGCTTTTTGCCATAGAATTGTTTTTGTGATCTTAAAGGATTATTGTGGAATTGGCTAGAAATCTAACCAACCTGACAAAGCTCTGAGTGGCAATATTAACTTTTCTTTGATTAAAGAAAGTGATGAAATCTTGAAAAGCTTTAAGTTTKGTGTCATATCATATTCAATGTAGGAACTGTAAATTATTTTGGAAGAAAGGAGCAGTCTTTTTAATACAGAAGCTATATTTATCCTTAAGATTTCCATTTGTGTACAACTGGACATAAATCATTAACACATACATAATGTATGTATACAGTTAATTTAAACACTGTATGGAGCACTTTGGTTTCCTTTAGTCTTTTTCTCAGCAGTAAATCTTTTCTTCCAACTGTACACTGAATATTCTTGGACAGCTTGTTTTGTGTAATGTTACAGCAAAATGAACTGGACTTGAATATGGGTGTCAGCCTTGATTTTGGTGCCCTCTGCCCCTGAGGTCAGGTGTCCTCTGTTCTCATGCTGCTTAGTGTGAGTAGAAAAGTAACTGTACCTACACAGTGGTAAATGAAGAGCAATGCTATGATAGATGTAGATGAGGCAGTACTGAAAGTCTGTGAGAAGAGTGCAAAGTTGTATTTGACCATTGTTGTTTAACATTTTTGTTGGCGACATGGATAGTGGAATCGAGTGGACCCTTAGCAAATTTGCTGATGATACTGAGCTGTGTGGCCCAGTCAACATGCTGAAGGGAAGGGATGCCATCCAGAGGGACCTGGACAGCCTTGAGAGGTGTGTCGATGAAAACCTCAGGAAGATCAACAAGGCCAAGTGCAAGGTCYCGCACCCAAGCACGAATACAGGCTGGGCAGAGCATGGATTGAGAGCAGCCCTGAGGAGAGAGACTTGGGGGTGTTGATTGACAAGAAGCTCAACACAACCTGGCAATGTGCACTCGCATCCCAGAAGGCCAGCTGTGAACTGGGCTGCATCCAAAGCAGCGTGGGCAGCAGGTCGAGGGAGGTGATTCTGCCCCYCGACTCTGTTCTTTTTGAAACCCCACCTGGTGTGCTGCCTCCAGCTGTGGGACACTCAGTATAAAAAGGATATGCACCTGCTGGAACAAGTTCAGAGGGCCACAAAGATGATCAGAGGGATGAAACACCTCTCCTTGAAGACTGACTGAGAGAATAGGGGTTGTTCAGCCTGGAGAAGACTCAAGGGAGACCTTAAAGCACCTTTCAGTTCCTCACAGGGGCAGCAAGAAGGCTGAAGAAGGGCTTTTTACAAGGGCATGTAGTGACAGGACAAGGGAGAATGGCTTTGAACTGAAAGGGAGTAGGTTTGATTWGATATTAGGAAGAAATTCTTTTCTGTGAGCATGGTAAGGCAGGGGAACAGGTTGCCCAGAGAAGCTATGAATGTCCCATCCCTGGAAGTGTTCAATGCCAGGCTGGATGGGCTTTGAGCAACATGACCTAGCAAAAGTTGGTGCTGCCCGCTGCAGGGACGTTGGAACTAGATGATCTTTAAGGTTCTTTCCTACACAAAACATTCTACGATTTTGTGCACAAACTATGTGAAGAAAGAGCATGCTGACCAGTATAGTTCTTTAAGAARTATTTCAGTGCACAGATCTGAAAGCCTATTGATTAATACAATGTTCTTTTACAGTCTGTAGCCATGTTGTTTCTTCTGCCAAATATGCTGCATCTCAGCTACAAGATTAGCAAGTGTAGTTGTATTACCACAGGTTACATAATGTAGACAAGCTCCAAATGTATAGCAGGGAAAGAGAAACAAACCATACRCACACATCAGCAAAGGAAAAGAGAAACAGGATAAAAGAGGTAGCAGATTAACAGACTAGTCAAACATGATATGAAAAGAAAAATAAAAATTATTGGCTTTTGAATGAGAGTAAGTAGTTTAGATTAAATTAATAAACAAGTTACACTACCCCCAGCTTCCCCTCCCRAGAAAGCATAAGTATATGTAGATACCACAAAATATACATGGGGAAAGATCTGGTTGCCCATGAAATACAGTTTTTGTTTTCTGTTAAAAATAACTTTGTAACATATTTCCATACCCCACCATATTTTTAAAACCAGCACATTTCTTATCAAAAAGTTTGGAGAGTAAATCTTCCCTTTGGCTTATAATTATAGTGGACAATAAAATAAATGTGACTAATAGTACTCATTATCAAATTGTCAAATGAGAGTGGCCTGTATAGCTTATTGAAATAAGGAGAATGAGTATCTTTTCAACAATTAAAATTAACTGGTGATCAAATTACATATTGTGATTATAAAATACAGACAAACAGGAATAGCACAGGAATGTAACTGGATCAATTATCAAATAACCTGGGGAGAGGGATAAGACAGTCCGTAAAATGTCCTAAATAACTCGCTTTTTCTAAAGTATTTTTGTAGTCCCCAAAACTATGTCAAAGGATACACAGCAGTAGTAGGTAGCTCTAAAGTTGTTGCTTTAATCGTAATAATTTGTGGCCTATGTGAGAGGAGGTTGCTGGACTCAGTGATCCTTGTGGATCTCTTCCAACTCAGCTTATTCTGTGATTCTGTGAAATGAGACGTAATATTTTTTATTAATCTAATTAAAATGTGGAGAAGCTTTTGGGCATGGTAAGTCATCTTCCTATCAGTTTTAAAATACCCATTTTCTATTTTGAGGTTGTTTGAGAGTTCACATGTGTTTACTTTCTAAAAAAAAAACTACAAAGAGAAAGACAGAATAATCACTCTAAGTCTGTCCAAAGTTTTCATCATTTCCATACATGTAGCCTTTAGCTTTCTGTAATAATTTAACTTGAACTTCCTCTTAAATCTGAAGAAGAATACACAGAATCTACGGAAGCTTCACAATACAACCTGATTTCATTGACTACTTGATGCTTGCATTTAATTAGTTTAAGGAATATTCATGTATATACCATAATGTATTTATGGTGTTTTGTTTGGTGGGGGAGTTATTATTACTATCTTGAACTAAAGTAATCCTACATTATACTGTTTCTTGGATTATTAGATGTCTGACATTGTAATTGCTTGAGTAAGGACAATAATCATTTGGAAGACTATGAGGTACTACTGTATATGATGGTTCTCTCTTCCAGCCTGCTTGAAATGTTTTTCAGCGGTTAACACTGTAGCTAAATTAGTTGTAAACTATAAAGGAATATTATCTATGATGGGTGGGGCAGATCTGAAAGCCCTGTGAGCTGCTTGGATTTTGTTTAAGGGTGGGAAAAATATGGGTATGTCTGCTATATGTCCTTCCTRGCAGAACATGTTAGCTTTCAGATAAATTAAAAGCAACAATACACACACACATATTCTATTTCTCTATTGTCTATTGGTTTCATGGTTTTCCTTCTGGGATTGCATAGTGGTTAAAACACTATTAATTGGAAACAAGATGTAATTGGTACCTAGGTGGCACTCAGGAAAGAATTAAAGAATGATGAGAGGAGTATAGTACACTGTGGTGTTTGTGAAAGGATGTGCSACTGAAAACGCCACTGTTTGTTTGTTTGTTTGAAAGCTTCTCAGCCAGGTAGGAGCACCTGCAATGTAATTTTGAAGCTTAATTTTCATAGAATCTACCTTATAAATTCTAGGAATTTGACTTACTGTGGTCCTATTTGCGATGTATACTCTTTCTTGAGAGAAGGTCTTGTGAAGTTCTGTTCATTTTTAGGGGCTTTTTCTTACATAGCTCATGTTCATCTTTTTAGGATTGAATGAGACTTTAGAGAAGACAGTAGGGCTGTCTGTGTAGGCCTGAGCATTTTTGCAACCTTGCTCCTGCACTCTGTGCTGACAGTATACAAACCAGCTGTGTTCCTGAACCTGTAAGACAGTGGCACTTTGGCTGTGTTTATAATACCATCAAGCAGTGGATTTTCTGGCTAAGGTACTGTCGGAGCTTGCYGTGTGATTGTCTGTATGATGGTGTTGTTAAGCCTTCAAATGAATCAACTGCAAGCAGAAATATGAACACCAGAGATCATTCAATTGGGGATCAGAGGAAACAAATTAAGATTCAGTGCTGAAGTGGCATGAATAATTCTCTTCCTTATCTCATGTGTTTGCCCACTTTATCATGGAGATCACTTTCTTGTCTGTCTTGAAAAACATTCTTATACACTACTGTAACATGTCAATAGACAAAAGTTTGGTTGGRGACTTATATTTGAAAAAAATAGAAGAGCTTTATAGTATCTCCTTCTTTACCTGGAAGCATTTCAAAAGAAGTAGATCTGAATCTGGATATACAGAAGTGATACAGGTTAAGAACAGTGTTTTGTTCAGTGATAGATAAATACAAGAAAGGGATGGTACAAAAATTTGAAATTATAGCAAATTAAATATGGCAAAAATGTRTGTGTTGTTCACCGTTCTGAATTATTGTGCATGACACAGAGATCGTGTTTGTATAAAGCTAAAAGAAAAATAAAAATTCTCTTTGCTTTTCATGAATTTGAGTTAGCTTTCAGGAGTTTCATCTTGTTAATTTTCACTTCATGATTAATAATGTCATTTGATTATAAAGTGTGATAACTTTAAAAAAATAATGTAGAAAACAGTGTTGTAATAGCAGGTAAGTAATTAGATAGAGACTCTCATTAGATCATTTTAGTGTAACATTATTTGGTTTCCTGAACTCTTGCTGTACATGTTTGTATTAGTCAATGAGAAGGAAAATGTGACAGTTAGCCCAAGGGTTTTGTTGTTCAGTATAAGTCTTATTTTTAGTTTGTGAGTTGATCCAATGTGTTAGTCGCCATGATTTCAGCTGAATCCAAAGAGAACACCACATTTGGAGTCTAATGGAGGAATAAAAGTTCCTTTTTTTAAAAAAATAAAATAATATATATTAGATACGCTTTTCTACAATTTTCAGAACAAAAGAGCTGATCTCTTTCTTTTAAATGCGTCTGTGGTCTCAGAAGAAATAGGTCCTTTCTGTTGCTTAATTTGTTTTCTTTTTCCAAAGTTGATAACTTCATTGACATTTGTGATTAATTGAGTTTTAAAGATGCTGACATTTAAAGTTGATCCTTCTTCTTTGCAGCTTCTGTAATGAAACTCGGCTTACAATTCTTTTCACATATTTTTCTTCGCAATAGTCACCAGTGTTTAACTATTGTAGCTAGTATAGATTAAGCTTCTTATGCTGGAAAAACAGAGATCCTTATTTCTTTCGATCTTTCTTTATTTTTTATTCTTGCTGTATGTGACTGAGCTTTCAGTAGGAGGGGTGGAGGGTGGGCCCAGGAAGTCTAACAGAGGGGTCCCTCTGTGATGGGTGGGCCTTGATGTCTTACATGGTAGCTACAAGTAAGTTAGAAGTTAGTGAGATCACAGGAATTTTCAGCATACTTCTTCATAGTCATTGAGTTTTGAATTGATTGGTTCTGMTTGTCATTCGATTGAAAAATCTTTATAGCTACAGAGGATATAATGACATAGTATATGCTAGGGGAAGTTTCTTACAGATCTTTGAAGCAATTCTTCAATTCCCCTTCTGTTGATGTTTTCTTTAAAAAAAGGCACTAGAAAGATGCTAAGATAGATATTATCTTCTTAATGAAGAATTATATGCTGAATTAGTACAATAATTGTGTCAGTAATTTGATGTGGTGGCAAAGTGTCTAGAGYTAAACTGGTGGTAATTGATGCAAACAAAAATGGATTTTCTTGATCTATAGCTTTTACAAAGAGGAAAGCAAAACTGGAATGAAAATATTTTTCAGCTGCTGCTGTTTTGAGCTTGTCAAGGTATGCTAGCTATTCTTCCAAATGCAGTTTAATTTTTTTTCAGTGCAGCTGATTTGTCCCTGCATTTTTTTTCTAATCTATCTTGCTCTATTTACACATATGCAAATAATATTTTTTTTAAATGGCATATTCTTATTTAAGTACATTTTCTGAATAATGTAAATATTTGCTCTCTAGAGATATTAGGGACAACTGCGTTTTAGCTCCCTCATTGTGAGAGAAGCCAGAAAGAGAAATCAAACACACGTGCATACACATTTACATGCTGAAATCATTACGTGCTTGGGGAATATAAGACAAAACTCTGAAGAAATAACCTTTCTGCAACAGTGGTTTTCTGTGGCTGGCTACCTCCAATAGAAACATAGAATAAACATACCCAGTGAGAGATGAACTGAAGCTGTGATGCAGTAGGACTGAAGAAAATTAGCTGTTCGAAAAGAGCACAACTAACTATATCATAGCAAGGACATAGGAGATAGGAAAAGTCTTCTGCTTGTGTAATCTTTGGACTTTTGTATATTAGCAAGCCAGCCTTGCTAAACATTGCAGTTTATTTAGTATAAGTTCCTTAGGATGAATGCATTTGATTTTAAGGAAGAGATGCTTATGCTACTGCTTTACATTAAGGAATCTTAGTACTTCCATTAATTTAATATAGACTTACTTCACTTGTTTCAGAATGAAGATATAAACTATCTGGAATAAAATGTTAACTTATATGTAACATCATATTTCAGTGAGAGATCATAGTAGCATCATCTGGGAAAAAATGCACTTGCTTAGTATAACCACTTAAGGGAGCATAGGAAGGGTTTTAAATGGCTGCTGTATTGACATTAGAGGAGCAATAGCAATCGCTATTTCTGTCCAACCCAAAATCCAACATCACAGAAGTGCATGTATTTAAAGTTTAAAGGCCATCTTCAAATACAAGCATGGAGCTGGAAATGTCAGTTATTAATTGTTTGATTAGATTCTGGAAAATAAATGAGAAATCTGCAGAGAGTCAGACCTACAAGTCCTATTTCCAGGTAAGTAGATTAGTTAATGTAGCTGTTCACTAATCTGCACACTTTTTTATCAGTAGTACTTACAACTTCTCAGAGTTGGGCATGTGATTATACTCAAGAAAAATGTATTGCAGATAAGGTGGTTGTTTATAGAATTGAATGGCTGGATCACGTGGGAAATGCAAATCAGAGATAGTGGGGTGGCAAGGGAGGAGTAGGAATGGTTTGAGGGACCAGGGACCAGACGCAACTATGAGAGTGGATCAGGAGGAAGGGAATAAGATTATTTTAGTATAACCAGGCATGAAAAATAGGATAAGAATTCATGTAGTTGGAAGATGAAAACGAGAACTGTGCTCAAGTTGTTTCAAAGAGCCAAAAGTCAATTGGAGTCTACTTGAACCTWAACCAGCTGAAACTAAACTACCTGAAACTAATATCCTGTGTACAATACAGTTGGGATTAATGCCAAGAAGCACAGCTGAGATGATTTTACAAGCATGGAGGATTTTCTCCTGTGAATGGATAAAGACCAGATACCCATTCTAGTTCTTCATTAGATAATGCTAATTGTTTTGTCTGGGAGAGTTATCCAGTAATTAGAATGCTTCAGAAAAGGAGCATTAAAACCTCTTTATAGAAGACTCAAAACTTGCACTAAATAACAAAGTATGTTTCCCTCTTACACAGACTATTGTGTTTTCATTGTTCACTGCATTAACCTGCCCTAGAAGACTGGATCGGATTAAAGTTTCTATCCATTAGGCTTGAGGTGTTCATTACTCTGGGTTCACAGCATCAATAGRTAAAGCTGTGGTATTAACAAATGTGACCGACAGCTGCTCTCCTCTGCCCAGTGTTACTTGCTTTAGTAATTGCCAGAGAGAGAAACTGGGCTTTCTTARGGGCTGGTTTGAGCCAGCTGGATACCTGCTTCAGAAATTAAAGCTGTGCCATCCAGTGAGCAGARTATATTTCTTTGAWTTTTTTTTTTYCCAGGAGCATAACTGTATACAAAAGAAATTGTTCTCCCAAACTCTCCAAGTTTGAAATAATAAATTTACATGATGTGGGGATGTTGCTTAATGAGTTTCTAGCAGGTGTCGTTATGTAATGATGTTGATCCCATTTTTGACATATTTTGAGAAAACTATTGTTTRATAACAGAACAAGTATATATATAACTTAGAGAATGTTCCATGTTTTTTATATGTAGAAGGAACATTTCATATAGCATGAATTTTCTTTTACACTGACTGAAATAGGTTTACAAYAGTCAGTAAGACAGCATTGTTGAAGTATTGCTAAATACTTTGGGTATAAACATTAATACATATACCAACTTACATGCATATATATAAAAAGTAAAATGTGTATATTTGTCTTGCAGGGGTTGATAAGCTGATCCGTCATTTACACAAACAGAACATACCCATAGCTGTTGCCAGCAGCTCAAGTCAAGTGACRTTTCAGATGAAAACAACCAGACACAAAGACTTGTTTGGTCTTTTTCATCATATTGTGTTGGGAGATGACCCTGAGCTGAAGCGTGGCAAGCCGCATCCTGATCCRTTTTTAATTTGTGCAAAGAGATTTCACCCTCCTGCACCCCCAGAGAAGGTAAGAAGGGGAGGGGACTAATTAAATCTAGGATTATTCTGTTTGGGCTATATTTGGATTTTTTTTTTTTTATGTGACAAATACTTAGATTAATGTAAAAGTTATAAAAATCAACAGCCTCTGTTTTCAAAGATGCTTGTGCTCTCAAAAAGAGAGATTTCCCCCAGCTACGTCTAGAGTTTGTTATGCAGATTGCTCTGATTTGCTACATGGTAGCATGCAGTAATGGGAAAGTGTAATGATTTTCTGCTGTAAACATAAATCTGCAAGCTTAACTTCACTATTCAAAGTTTGGAAACAGTTATTTAAACATAGGTCAGTTTATTTTTCATACATTCATGGCTGATTTACCTCTTAAGTGTCGAAACATTAAATATAGTTCTTTCTGAAGGGGACATACATTTTTCCTAAGCTACATCTTTCCTCTAGCAGTCTAAATCTCTGAGATCATGGTTCCTGTTTCTAATTTAAAACCATCAATTTGAGAAATCTTTCTCAAATAGTAGATGTGTTTAGTTTTTCTCTCTTATATATAACTTTCCAAACTTTATTCTGAAATAGAAATCTGTAGGGAGAATATTTCACAAAAACCAAAAGTTAGTTAAAATAATGTCTTCACTTTTATTTTAAATTAAATTGCCTTTATGCTTAGAATATTTTTCTCACTTCTTTGTCCCAAGTGGAACATAAGTTCTGAAGTTTTGGAGTTTCGTTACTGCAGAAAAATGCATTACATGCTAATTTCAAGGAACAAATTTAGGTAGGTTAGACTGTGATTACTGTTCTCTCAGTAGTATTATTGGGAAAAAAGGCTACACAAATACATACTGAATGATTAGCAAAGATTCCTCAGCCTTTCGTACTTCAAGTTCTCACCCAGAGTCTAAATGGTATTTTCATTGTGTGGGAATACACACTGAAATAAGTTTGATGCAGTGTGGTTTACGGTTGAACAGTGTTAACCAAACTGGGTTTGGGGTTTGGTTTGGTTTGATTTTTTTTCTGTTGCAAGTTCTCTTGATGTTCTGTATACGTGAAACAACTTCATTTCTAAGCTTGCATGCTCAGAAAAGATACACCAGATGTACATAACCAAGGAAATTGAGTGTCACCTGTGTTAATGTCAAATTAAACTATAATTTCATGTGAGGAGCAGGACAGCTTTCCCAAAACCCCCACTTTATTTGGTTCTATTTCAGAAAGTCACAAGGTGGTAACACTTAAACAGGACAAAAGCATTAAAAAACAACCCAAAAGCAAGCAACAAAACCAGTGACACTGTGTAGATATTTATATTTGTTCCTTTAGTTGTGTTAGAATTKAAAAAAATATTTGAAGATAATAGAAACATCTGTATTACACTTAATATTTTTAAGCTCTAAAGGTATGTTAGACAAGCAAAATCACAGATTGTTTATGATAGTTTTGTATTTTTAATTTTGCTAACTTTACTTTCAAGAAGAACATAGATGTTTGAATCCGTATTTTTCCTTTATAGGAAGTTTAGAGCATCAGGTTCCCTTAGTGCAGATAATTCAGCTGAACTTTTTTTTTGTTGCATCTGCAAAAGTCACAAATGTCAAAGTGTGGAAATTTTGCACAAACACAGAACTCCCAAGAGGAATGAAATAAAAACAGGACATGCGAAACTATCCGAAATGTTTGTGACCAGTTCCAGGGTGGTAGTGATGTCATCTGCAGTGTTTTGTCCCAAGCAGTGAACTAATAGAGCTACGGGTTTGGATTGCATGCTGACAATCAGTAATGTGCAAGTTTGCAGCCAAATATTAGGAGGTAAAGGTAATGTCTGCATAAGCAAGTAATTGGTCTCAAGCAAAACAGATTGTTAGAGCATCATATGTAGTGCTTAGGCCCATACACCTATGCTATATATTATTTGAGTGTTTTCTGTTGGATTAAATTTACTGTGATCCCGGGCTGAGATGAGGTTCTTTGGAGATTTATGTCTGCTTAAGCATTGGAGGTTGCTTGATAAACACTTGGAGAGAACTTTCACTGGAGCTTCCTGCTAGGGCAACCTGTTACACACCAGAACTACTCACTGAAACAAACTATCAGGGAGCAAGTGAGGACTTTCAGGTTTGCTTCAAAACTTGGCTGCTGCTCTAAGCAAAAAAGACAATGTAGCCGTARAAAACCAAATCCAGAATTGAGCTGTAGTGGCATATCAGCCTGTGGCTATTGCTGTGCAGGCATACTTCTGCAAGTAGACCAGTATTTAAAGTGATATATAATATCAYATAACATCTGCTTTACTGTCATTGAGGGATGTCATAATTATCCATCTTGAAATTTCTTAAATGTTAACCTTTTGATTTGCAGTCTTTAGTTAACTAGGAACTTAATAAGCAAAATGATGAAACCACAGCAGAGGAATTTCAAACAAGATATACCCTGCAAATTCAGCTTRGGTCTTCTATCTTGTGATGCATGAAGCATCCTATGAACTTGTAACACTAGTAACAATGCACATTCATATCAGTAATTAATTAAATCAGTCAGGTAATCAAAATATGATCTGGAGATTAAATACTAGAATTTTTTTCATTTTACTAAATTTTTWAAATATATATTCCAAATTCTGCTCTCACATGCACAGATGCAACTTGTATGAAAACCATCTGGAGCTGTACATGTGCAGAAACAATGTGTTCTTGAATATTATAGAAATTTCAGGCTGCAATGTTCAAAACACTGTGTTCTTTTTCACACATTTTATTTAGATGATTGAAAAACACTTTTTGTAGTGTTATTTGTTTGGATTCTGGTCAGGGAATACTTAAACAAACTGGACATGAGTAAATCCAGGGACTCTGATGGAATGCACTCTCAAGTTCTGAGGAASCTGGCAGATGTCATTGAAAGACCATTTTCCATAATCTTTGATTAATCATGGCCGTTGGGAGAAGTGCTCAAAGGCTGGAGACAGTAAATGCCACTCCTGTCTTGAAGCTGGGTAAGAAGRAGGACCCAGGAAACTACAGGCTTCTCAGCTTCACCTCAGTCCCTGGAAAAAAAGGATGGAACAACTAATCCTGAAGACCATTTCCAGGCACAGTAAGGACAAGCAAACCATCAGGAGTAGTCAGTATGGCTACACCAAGGGAAAATCATGCTTGAAAAACTTGATTAACTTCTTTGATGAAGTGACTGGCCTGGTGGACAGGGTTAGAGCAGTGGCTGTCATCTGCCTGAACTATGGTAATGGTAATGCCTATGACACTCTCACCCATATGATTCTCATAGAGAAGCTGTGGATGAGCAGACAGTGAGGTGGTTTGAAAATTGGCTGAATGGCCAGGTCCAGAGGGTTGTGATCAGTGGCACAAGTCTAGCTGGGTGCCAGTGATTAGTGGTGTGCCCCCAGGGTGAATGCTGGGTACAGCCCTGTTTAACATCTTCTTTAGTGATGTGGTTGGAATGAAGAGAAGAGAACGCTCAGGGGGGGTCTTATTAATGTGTATGAATACCTGAAGAGAGACTGTAAATAAGAAGGAGCCAGACATTTTTCAGTGGTGCCCAGGGACAGAACCAGAGGAATGGACACAGACATACACAAGAGACTGTCTGAGCACAAGGAAACATTTTTTTACTGTGAGAGTTGCCAAGCAGTTGCAAAGGTTGCCGAGAGATGTCGTGGAGATAGTCAAAATTTGTCTGGACACAGTCCTGTGCAACGGAAAGGGTTGGACCAGATGAGCTCTGTAGGTCCCTTCCAATCTCACTCATCCTCTGATTCAGTGATTAACTTGACAGATTTGATCTTGGAAAAAAAAATTAGGAAACAAAAATACTTTGGCTAAACACTATTTTTCTGTTCCACTCTAATTTATAGGGATCACATTATTTAAAATTATGCTTTTGGAATTTATAAATACTATCATACTAAATTTTGATTTAAAAGAGTTCATAATAACCTGGCCAATTTTGTGTATCTGTATATAATATATATACATCAATATTTTCAATTCTATCTTGAAGTTTTGTTTCATAACAACAAAAATGGTATGCAAATAAATTTGTTTTAAATATGGCTCTAACTCAGAGGTTTTCTGACATCCCCATGCCRACATTTATACATACTTCCAATATACTTCTGTCATCAAAACCACCAGATTAATTATCTTCCTACCTAAGGGTGTTAAGGGCTAAGGCATTTCTTTCTGGTATTTTGGTTGATTTGCCTGTAGCTTTTCTGTAAAATAAAGGATCTTACAAGTAATTTAAAAGCAAATAAACTCATTCATATACACTTCATAAACAGAGGGATAGATTGTAGTAATACAAATGTTCATAACTCTCTTATGAAGAATCAATCTGTTCTATTTAAAAAGTTCCAAGTGATGTAAATCATTGCCTTAATTTAAAACACTATTTCTTTGCAGTTTCTTCCATTTCTAATTAATTAATTGATGCCATAGTTACAAATAATCTCTGTACCAAATCTAGCGAGAGCTCATTAAAATTTTTTCRGACTGATTAAATGGCATTAGGATTTATGAGTCTCAGTGGACATTTTGTCATAGAACAGAGAAGTTCAAAGAGAAATTTTCTGTGACTTTTTTGCTACAAAAGATGTAGTGAAAGAGCAGTAGATTCAGAACATTATGACATTCAAATATTTTATAATTTTATTTGATATTGTACAACTAAAACAGGATGAAGAAAGCTGATTTAGCACTTAACATGACCATTGTTTTTGTGAGCTTTTGTGAAAAGGATGCTAAAACCTTTTTTTTTGGTATTATCTCCTTCATTTTTTTCCTTTTTCTACTTTTTTCACCATTCAACTCCAGCATTTTTAGTGTATGCATGTAATGTATATACCTCACTTACAATGGTTTTCAAATAAGCAAGTATTTAATTAGTAATGTTTCTCTTATTCCTTGTGTATACCTGGAGGTTTAATGTATTAGGAGTACTTTATTTAAAGTACAGAAATTACAGACATGAACAGCCATTCTGGGTGGTGCACTGAGCTGTAAATTGGAATCCCTGCTGTTGAAATCACATATTTTAGTCATCATAAATCTGTCCCTTCTCCATTTTATACATTAATTGGCTTACACTCTTTCCTGAATGTTTGCAGTTCACAAATTTGTTATTTAAGAGATAACAAAAGCATTAAATGTAAAAACACATGGACATTTTTCAGCTTAGTTCAAATCAACCTCAATGGCTTTTTCTTCAGCTTGGCTCTAGTCTGTTCTTTGCCTGGGCCTACATTACCAAATTTTCCTCATCTGAAACAGCCTTCTAAATAGCTGTCCATGGTATAAACCACTCTGATTTACTAATCCCTACTGTCTTATCTCCTTGGACTCACAGTTCTTACCAGCTATTTTAGCATATTGTTAGATATTTGTTTCTTCCAGTGGATATAACTTGCAATCATAATGGTCAGAGTATACCTGACTTTTTAAGTGTTAGGCTGCATTCGGGAGGACAGATGACAAAGCGTTTGTAGTTGATCACTGTTGTTCTCAGACCCTGTGGTCTGACAGAGGCAGATAGAGCACATGCCAGTGGCTGCTTACTACGTGAAGAGGGATCAGTGTTGCTCCACAACTCTTTCTGACTGATGGTGTATTTTGAGGTAGAAATCAGAATTTAGTCTTGCTTTTCAGAAGTGACTTGACTTTTTTGTCTGTACTGATGTATTTCAGTTCATTAATTAATTGAAATTAGGCATTTGATTGCCAATAAAGAACTTCTTGTGTTGTCTGATTTGTTGATGCCAACACCAGTGTAGACATGTGATTAGTAGGCTGAATGAAGGTCTGGGATGTTTGGGTGTTTCTGGTGTGTTTTCTTGTTGGGCTTTTTTGAGATAATTCCTTCACTGCTTGCACAGAGTGTCACTTTGGAGTCCCTCATCTGCAAGGCTGTGCTCTGTCAGTGATCCCATTAGCCTTGCATCCTGTGCTGCACAATGGCTGGCTTCCAAACAGGAGCAGAGAAGATTCTCCCATGGCAGAAGTGTGTTGTGGAGGGAATGATACGTCCTGAGAGGTGGTGGGACTGCTGAGCAACTGGTTCAGTGCCAGGAGAGATTGGAATCACTGCTGAGTACACACACCTTGCTTAAGTGTTTTGCAGCAAAAGCAGAGTTCACTCCCTTAACAAATTTAGATTACATAGATTTTACTGTTATTGTACGTGGAGTGATTGAGAGGCGAATGAAGTATCATTAGTGTGTACCCAGATTAGTTTAGTTTTAGCATGTAAAACATGCTCTGAAATGTTGAAAGTGGATAGGAGGTGAAATCTGAACAGGTGTATCTATTGACTTGGGCACAGAACATTTCCATTTGTCTGCCTTCTAACCAAGATGAGGTGCCAAGTCCAAGGAACCTCCCTTTTTCTGATTTTACAGCTTTTTGGGAAAATGTTTTTTTTTGCTTTCATGTATACATCCAAAATTGTCCAGTCTCAACAGCTTGTGTCTTTTTATCAGGAGCTAAACATATCTTGCAGTTAGTCTTTTGTAAAGCATAATTGGAAAAGTAGTTCCAGCGCATTTCTAAAATGCCAAGAAAAACTCTCCATAGAGAACACGACAGCAATCTGGGACTTCTGTTTTCTTTTTAAAGCAGATTAGAAGAGAGTTTTATCCTTGTCTTGTCCACTGTGTGGAATACTTCCCCAAAAAATTGAGGAAAACGTCTTTTTGAGAACTTTTAAATCCTCAGAAACTCAGTCTTCCAGTCTTTGGGCTTCCTTGGGGATTGTGCTAGTTACCACATGATATATTGGCTCTTTGCTCAGAAGGTTTCTTGTTCTAGTTCTGACTAGAACTTTTTCCTGAATTCCTTAAGCCTTTACTTACCTTGTTCTGCAATGTGAGTGAAGACTTATTTCTAGATGGCAAGTTGTTTTTTGACTATTTAGTATATGTTGCTGGACTGTTTCTTGAATTCCTGCTACTATGGGGCACTGCAAAATAATAAACAGCATAACTTTTTTTTTATGGGTTCCTCTCCCTGCTGGAGAAGCTGTTGATTTCAGAGAAACACTGGAGAAATTTAAAGGAATAAATTATTAATAAATTACGCTTTTAAATTKTGTATTAAGCAATTTAAAGTAAGTAGATATTGAACAATATAGTTTTATGTGTTAAGAGCTCCATCTTGAAATATTTCTAGAAGCTTTACAGCTTGGCATGCAGAGATACAGCACTCTAGTGGAATGTACTTTTAATGTGATATACTGCTTAACAGTCTGTTGGCTGAGTCCTGCACCTTCCTCAGCTGCTACATAGTCCAAGCATGTAGCCCTAACTTGTGTCTCCCAGGCTGGATGATGAAGTCTGTGGTCAGGAAGCTTGCCTTCCAGCTGTAGAGAAAAGAATGTGAGGCATTTCCCCATGTCTCAGTATCTAGACTTCTGAGATCTACTTGTCACAACTCATTGGTAGAGGGAGTGAAGTTGGTTATAAATTCTTGTCAGGTAGAACAAAGGCACTGGATCACGTGTCAGGGAACTCTTGTTTTATTATAGTCTTCTTAACTGTGGCAACTAGCCCAATACTTAGACTCAAAAGGTATTGGCTAATACGCCCTTAAATTCCTACAATGCATTTCCACAAAAAGTATCAGCTAACAAGCCCTTGATTTTGTACAGTACACTTCACAACTCCCACAAAAAACTCCTGAAAAGGTGCTGGCTCACAAACAAGCTACCACACCACTACACAAAGGTAGTGAGTTGCGGTGGGGGTGGACTGAACACGAGTCTCAAGGTGGAGCAAGATGTTGGCTCAGGACAGCACTGCCCCACCTCCGTGGGACCCTCTCCTCCAATCATCTTTCCTGTAGCAATACTCAGAATGTTTGAGACAAAACATGCTTAGGTCTGGTCCTCTACATTACTATACGAAAGCATCTTTTTCCTAAATCCATTTTAGGCCACTACTTTATACTTGCAAGATAATTAAAGGAAGGAGACTGTTTGTTTGTTTACTTGTCTGTTTGTTTTCAGGTTTTTTTACTTATCATGCTCTCAGTAAATCTCATGATTTACTTCCTCCCTCTTCTCCTGAAGCATGTGTGCTTGTGTGTTCACACGTGCACACACCCACCCTCCCAGCCTACCCCTCCCTGTGCTGGCAGTCTTTATTATATATTTGTGGAAGAAAAATGAGATGTTGCATGGCTTGAAAGTAATTTAACTTTTAAGTGCTCCAGACATTGCCCTTGTTACTGCAGTGCATGTTTATTTATGGATGTATTTGTCTTACAGAGATGAAAAAAGTCATTGAAATTCCATGCAAAAAGTAACCTGGTCAAGGTTTGCTTTCACTTAAGGTATCTTAATGATTGGAAGAGGAAAGAAGGATTATAATTAGTTCTTAGCCTTTGGGGTACACTACTTGGGGGGAGGGGGGGTGGAGAGGTAGAAATATTTTTCTTTTTCCTTGCATTTGTCTTGATAATGTATCAAGTAGCTGTTAAGGGACTTGATGAAATGTGATGCAGAATAATAAATTATGCTCTGCAGCCTTCTTTGTTTCTACGTGAGGTGAGTGTGTAAGCACAAAGAGACTGGTACACCTCCAAATTCAAAAAGCATTATATTCAGATTAGCAGGTCACTGGAGATGCGTTGCTAATTGTTTTAGGGAACTCATTATGGGTATTATCACATATTAATTATACATGGTAAGTATTAAAAAAGAGGGGGAAAATCATTATTTTATGATAAATTCCTTGCTGAGTTATCTTTTCTTTCTTTCAAGACCTTGAGCGTTTTCTTAGAGATGCCAAACAGCAGTCATTGAATAATTAGATTTTAATTAACAAGAATTTTCACAAAAAATGTTTTTACTGTCTTTTGAGTTATAGCAAGCATGAATAATTCCTCTTTCAATGAGATCTAGTGCACTGATCCTCTCTGTATCTAAAGTTACCTTTGTAATCACTCAGAGCTTGTTGTAACAATGCTTTTCAACAGTTTTAGGACAAAGAATGAAGACTGAAACAAGGAATTGCATTGTTGGCAATATTTTTTGGTTGCTTCTTTGTAAATTATTGTCATGGAGAGACCTCTGGAAACCTTTGAAAGACTATGGTCAGACTATGTGTTGTTTTAATGCACTGAGAGTAGGGAACAGTGAGATTATTTTTTTGGTATTTATTTGTTTGTTTGTTTGTTTAAATTATTTACTCTTTGTGGAGATGTGGTTGTAGGCAATTTTCAGAGAGCTGGTGTTACATGGTAGGGTTCTGCTTATTCTGTTGTGTGATAGAGAATTTGTGAGAGTCTGTCTTTTTGGCATGGTTGCAGAAAACCTACATATAGAACCATCAATTAACACTGGTAAATTATTTATAGTCTAAACAGGGCAAAGCTTTTTGCTCAAGCTGATTGCTGCATCACAAAATAAGTGCACTTATAAGGTGATTACAAAGTGTACTCCATAAAGCAATGTTGGAGATTTTTTTTATTATAATTGTGATAGGTGTTATAAAGATGATAGACCTTGTAGTATACAAAAGAGCTGAAGACATGAAGACTTACCTGCTAAAAAAGGATGCTTAACATCTCCATTTCAGCGTCTTTTTATCTTAGAATAATAGCATGATTCAAAGCCAAGAAGGAAATGGTTCAAGTTTAAATCAGAATCACTTCAGTCTTATTGAAGTTTCATTAGAATACAGTTCCAAGCTGTGGTAGAAATGCTGCCCTCCTATTCCACCAAAAAAAAAGCTTTTCATTTTTGTCTAAATGATACTGAATATAGGAATTGCTGYTCATTCTCAGATTCAGTGTCCATCTTATTTGGTACTATCTCTGATGACAGCTGATACTACAGGCTTGATAAATGCCTGTTAACTAGAGAGGGTTAATTTATCCACTTAAATTCTGTTGCTCCCATATCAAGTTGTTTTTTAACAAAAACAAACAAACAAAAAAAGGCTATAGTAACCCTTTCATAGGATCTGTGTTTTTTCTTGATACTGACGTGTACCTGGGACAATGAATTCTGTATATCTTGCATATGTTCCAATGTCAGCTCTTTATATGTTATGAGTGAGAAAGATAAGAAGTAATTGATCTGCCACTCGGTATTTTAAGTGCTGCTTGTCACATCCCTTTTTATTTTTTGTTCCATAAATAAAGCTCTTTAGAGTCTGTTCAGAACCTCACCATCTGAAAGGGTTGTGTTTGGGACTTTTTGTGGGGGTGGGGAGCAGTGATATGGCTGTTTGTTTGGGTTTTTTTCTCCTCATAAGCGTTCTGATTGCATTTCTTCAGACCCTTCCTATCAAAAACATTTTAACATAGAATAATGTCTGTGGCATATAGTACGTAGAGCATTCCAGATAAGACCGCTTTATATATGTCTGTGAAAATAAACAATATCACCCAAGCTCTAAGTTTTCACTGAGCTGATCATTCAAGTTCTGAGTTTTGACTGAGCTGTTTATGGTGATGTGCAGTACTTAAACCAAATGTTAGAAAATGTATATGTCATTTTTTTCTGGCTAATGTGTACTGCGTACATTTCTTGAGCATTTTATTTCATTTGACACTTGATCACCCAGTAGACTACCTTGTCACTCCAAGGTTCTTACAGATGTTATCCCCCATGGCCTACATAACTTTGTGTCATCAGCAGATTTTACCAAATATAGAGATAAGGATTGCTAGTCAATACTTCCCTGAATAGCACCAGAATTATTTTAAAATGCATCTGCAACTATCTTCTAAAATAGTGGCACAGTAATGGAAATGGCTTTTGATGTTAGTAACTCCCTCACTTCATAGTTTGGTTGCTTCAAAGCCTCAAGTTCTTGCTGACTAGCAAAGACTAGTTGATGAGATTTCATCCATTGCTGAGAATATCTTCTGTTACAGAACATGTTTTCCTCCATTAGGAAATTGTCCTCTTTCTCCTGAAGAGATACCTGGTCACTGTGATCTATTCAGTTGCTGTCTCCAGAACTTATTATTGCATCCTGTAGCTCAGACTGGAGACATTAGAGGTTGCAAACTGTTGTTCTGAACTTCAAAACTATTACTGAGTCAAAATATTACTGATTCAAAAAATGGTGTGGGCAAAAAGCATAATGTATCTTACCTAACTGCTTTTCACTTTCTATAATGGAGCTATTCCAAGTGAATTAAAACAGAACCTATCATTGTACAAAGAATGATTATGTATTTGAGGTAGAATGCATTTGCAGTCTTAAGATTAGCTACAATACATCATTTGACTGATTTCAGTTGTGAGTTTTTAAATTTTCAGGCCAAAAATTTTCATTGAGAAATTTTTTTTTCTTAAGTTTCAGCAAAAAATATTTGCAGTGTTTTTAAGATGTTCCTCAGAAGATAATAATATTTTTGCAATTATAGTAATAACTAGTACCATGGTCATATGAGAAATTCCACAAAGAGTTACATTGTGTAGAGTAGGTGTTTGAAGTTTGGGAAGGTGGAAGTCCTGTAGTCAGGTGTTCTAGAAGACAGGAATAATGCTATGACTCTACCATACTACGACCATTACTACACCTGGGAATGCTTCCCCAGTTTCCTGATGTTTGTGTGTTGCTTACTGTGGTGATCTTATTTACATTTAAGTAGACATTAAACMATGAGGGGATTAAAAGTATCATATTCATGTATGCTCGATCACAGGCATGGAGCCTGCTCTGGACAGCTGTTGGAGCACTATGAAATATGTATAAACATCTAAGACTATAAGAAGTACAGACATAGCTTGTAGAAAGTAACCACTGTACGCATACTGATTGGCATTTATTTAATGAACATTGTGGCTTTTTTAGTGAAAAAGATTCCAAGTTCTTATTTTAGATGACAAGCAAGTATTATCCCTCAATTCTCCTCAGAGTTAAAGAGTTAACAGAGGTCATTCCTGATAGAATTAAGAAGTAAATCAAACAGCTCTGCATTAGCTTTCAGCTGTGTTCTCTGCTGCCCTGGTCCAGCAAGGAGCAAAAGCGATTTAAGCAAGACAAATTTCAGTTAATAGCCCAGCACTAAGAAGGGGAGGAAGAAGAGCATGTACCAATGATTCCTGAAAGAGTGTATTTGTAAAGATACTGCTGGAGAAGGATGAAGAATATAGGCATGGAGATTGTACCAGGCACAGAGGTCAGCATGATATAAGACATACAGCTGAAAGTGGGAGAAGGAGATAAAGAATGCAATTAAGTGAAAGGATGGAAGATGTCTAGGGAGTAGAAGGAAATAAAAGCAAGACATAAGTAATTGTGGGTAAGMTAATATAGGGCCTTGAAGGTGAAAATGAAAACTTGAATTTGTAACTGCATTAAGTAATCTATATAGCTTCATTATAAATTATAAAGAGTTAAGAGTGTGCAGTAGCCCATTTGTCCTTACGACTTTCTCAAGCATTTGTTAGGGAGTGTAGATGAAGAGTGAGGAAACAGTCAATAAGTTAATGATGTATATACTGAAATAGTGAAAGCATTTACTTTTTTGAGGCTAAGCATTCTGTCTCAAGAGGACTGGTAGATGATGTGACAGGGCTAACATTACAGCAAAAACTCTTCGAACATTTAGGATGTTACATGTCTAAATTTAAAATCTCACAAAGATAGTGGAAGGAAGAGTCAGCTGCAAATGTGCACTTTGGCATGTCTCTCAAAGTAAAGTTTTCTTTAGAAACACTGATGTCAGAGTTTCATCTTCTATTCTAGTTTTACATTAACTAGTAATTCTAAAGCGTTTGGACAATTTATTACTGTCCCTTTCTCCTGTCATTAGATTTTTTTTTTTCTTACCATCTTAGCAATCAGTTGAAGAGCAAGTATGCTTGAAAGATGATTGTTGACTTTGAGTGGGCTGGTGGAAGACTGTTTTACTGATATTTTCCTATTTACAGCCCCTCTTTACAGCTGTGATATTAGTAAATGACAGCCTTAATTTTCTTTAAGATGATTAATATTTAGTGGAGTAACTTTCTTGTTTCTCTGATTTTGTTTAAATACTACAGTGCTAATGAAGGGTGAATAAAATGTTCCATAAGTCAATTACTTAGAAAAGGCCTTCAGTGTAATTTTTGTCAGATATTTTGAAATGTATCTATTCTCTGCTAGAAAAATTCAGTCTCACCAGCTTTCACACCATTTTTAAAACTCTGTGAATTGAGTCCTTAGCTTCTCTGTCTGAGTTGAGTATGTGATCTGGCTTTGTGTAAAGTGATTACTAGTAAGAGCTTCAGGCTCAATGTCAGTCCAAGGATGAAGGAATCCATCACAGAATGCTGTATTTTAATAAAAGGATTTCGGTTAGTCGGCAGTATGAAGACATAATAATGCTTGTGACATGCTGTGGTGTATTGCTTTAAGATCAGACTGAACATTGGAATAATAGCAGCATTGAGAAGAAAAGAAAAATAGGATGTCTGATTTGAGCATCACTTTTTCTTCTATTGATTTCTATATTTAGCGTAGTGTACGGCATGTCAGGCCCTGGTTATAAAGACTTGTGAAAGAAACTACTTCGTCCTCTGGTCTTGCATGTTAGGCATCAACCAGCATGTGATGCATAAACTTTCATAGAATTGGATACATCCTAAGGAAGATACGCTACAGGATGCAGGTGTTGGTGTTTATTTTAGAAGCTTCTTTGCAGACCCACAAAGAGCTGAGAGAGGTGACAGCAGGTGGACGATCCCAGATCACACTCTGCCTGACTGCTCCTACACTTGTCACAGGAGCCATCATCCCATCAGAGGCCCATCTCCATATGGCCAGGGCAGCACGGAGTCCCAGAGGCAGACAGGAGTCCAGATTAAGGACTCAGAGAGAGGGACAGCCTGTTCGGGCCCTCCCAGGGCTGTCCTGGAAGCGCTATCAAGGGGCATGAATGCTGGATCAATCCTTTTGGACTGAGGGGAGATGCTGCCTAGGGCATGGCACACAGATGCAGAGGAAGAGAACTTCAGGTTTGATCAGGACTTATTACAGGGAAATAAAAGGATAAGGGGATAAAAAACACTGTATGTGTAAATAGGTGACACATTTTTCTGGCCATGCACAGCTCCTTACCAGTGCAGTGTGTCCTATATTAGCAAATTCTACTTCTAACTCTTCCTGGCTGAAGGGCATCTGTTCTGTGGTCTGTGTGTGTGGCCAGCAACTGGAGCCAGACCCGAGCAGAGCCCATGTGTCCRTGCTGCCAGCGGCTGGAGCAAGCAAGGATCTGGGTGCTGGCAACTGGGCAAAATGAGGTGCCAGCCCCCAACGTGGGACTGCAGGTCACAGGGGCCCAGCCCAGGCATCTGCAAAGCCGTTGGCCAGACGGAGCGCAAGCATGTGAACAGCAGTGAAGAGGCAGCTGAACTACCCCGTGGGTCATTGGGAATGCTGAGTATAACTGCATGGATCTGTGTGTGTGGCCTTGTGTATATAGAGATATATATTTATTTAAGTGCGTGCTTGTGTGCTAGTGCCTGCTGGGAGATATGTGCTCAGCCTTGCTACTGTTCGGACTGGGCACATGAAGCCGTGGCTGCCACCCTTCTGCCAGGCTACTAGATGAGGCTSTATTCCTGAGCATCAGTAACCCATTCCCTAGCATCACACATTTCTCTCCATGAAGGGAAGCTGGATAACCAGATAAGGTGTAGGTGTTCCAGGTGGGTATCATGCTCCTTCTGTTCCAGTCTCCTCATAAACCCTCCTTTCTAAACATCTCTCAGACCCATTTGAGCTGAGTTGAATAGCACAAAATATACAAAGTAAATATGGAGCTGTGACCCAGTTATGTTTCTCCTTTCCCTTTCACCCCTGTTTCCCAAAGATGGAGGATGTTCTATATTATCTCCTTTGGAGAACCCATCCTTCTTTCAGCATTGTGACCACCTTTAACTTAAACTATTTCTCATTTCTGTGCCCCTATTTGATTTTGTTTGATATAAGTTATTAGCACCAAGGTTGGTTTTTTTTCAGTTGAGGTAATCACTGTAAAAGTCTCTTTTAATTTCTAATTCTATACTTTTTATATATTTGTATAAATAAGTTTGTAAATACATCTTTCTTTTTCACTTAGAATTTCTCTTACTACCATGCCTTCCTTCTTGCTTCAAGAGAAAGAAAAGAGACAGATTGTTTAAGAAGAATCTGGATTTTCTGTTTACAGAGCAATAAATGTTCTGAAATGAACTGCAGTTGTATATGTTGTAAAATTGCTTTTGTTTGACAGGTTAATAAATCTTAGTCGAAGGTCTGAATGACTAGAGATATTAAAAGGTTGTGTTGCCTGACAAAACCAACCAAATAATTTTGCATTTCCTTATAAATACAGCAAAGGGCTCAGTACTATTTCAGTTGACCATGGCTCTCATTTTATTTGCAAAGTCTTTGTCTATAGGTCTTCCACACAGTTTGTTGTTTTGGCTTTTTTGAGTGGGGTTTTTTTTGTTTGGTTAGTTGGGTTTTTTTGGTGTGGAAACCATAAACCAAAATCACTTTAATTGGCAAATTTTTAAAACGCTGTGGTTCTTTAACAAGTACACATGTTCGTGGTGTAGACAATGAAGTGCCTAGCCTTCCATTAACTTTTGCAGTTTGAATCAGCCTATGAATTTTAGATAATTTAAATCTGTGTTTTCAAACCTATACCTATGTTGATCATCTGCGGTCATCTGTTATGTCACTTTCATGCACAGACATACAAGACAAATCTACCCTGTATTCACCCTGCAATAAAGATCCTTCCAGCAGCTGAATTTAGGTACTCAGTTGTCGCTGAAGCCCAGTTTTGTGCTTCCCCCCATTACATTCCACAGAGCTTCTCCTGTGCACACACAGACAGATCTCTCAGATAGCCCCAGATGCCACATTCTGTACAGCAGCTGGCCAACGCTACCCGGTGCCTACTCTGTCCCTCGAAGAGCCCGTGCTGACTGTGCTCTTGCCCATAAGGATATGCCTGGCTTCCAGGACACTTCACCTACTTGCCAGCTCGTCCAGTATGCTCTTTGCTAGCCCTCATACCCTCACTTGCGTGCTCATCCTCACTTCAGGTGCTGCTCTGTGGCACATGGGACTCCTGGTCCCATGGCAGGACAGGCACTGAGACCCCCATGCACATGTGTGTGCACAGTAGTAAGCTATTGTGCAGGAAAACCATCAGAAATGGAGTTTAATTAGAGGATACAGGACAGGCTACACTGACTGATGCAGGAGTCGCTGAGAACAGATGGCCCCTACTCACACCCTAACAGCCCCTTCTGTCTCACATTCCTACAGGGTGCCCTGACCCATGGAGCCTCTCCTGCTGGTATGTCTGTGTGGATCTGGGTTTGTGGCACCAGGAGTGGCTGGGCAAGGGCCTCGCGGGGCTACTGGGGCTCCTCCTGCCCCCTCAGGCAGCACAGGAATGAGTTTTTAGTAGGCTGATGACTGCTCTGGTGGGTCTGGGAACAGCTGGCCCACCTGCCCTTGCTGCTCCTGCCATGCTCCTTCCTGTGTGCAAAGACAGGCAGTTCCATCACATAAACTAGCATGTGTGTGCATATATGTATGTATTTCTGCATATGAAAATGTACAGATCCCTCCCTGCAGGAACTTCGCAATTTTAAATGCTTATGTTCCATACATGCTCTTTAGACTTAGTAGTAATATGATGTTTGATAACCACAGAATATTTGGAAAGATTCTTATTAATTAAGATCAGCCTCCCTGAACGGTGTTCCTTTTCTTCAAGGAAGGTAGTCAGGAAAGCAAGCAAAGTAGGGAGAAAAACGTTTTTAGTTTATTGGAAAAGTAGAAAACACGGAGAAGAGAACTTGGCTGGAAGCCTGTAGCACTGGCACTGCTAAGCACAAGAACATCTGATTGAGAAAAGCATTTTGAGTGTCATGAGCAACATCTTTTCTCTCCATCAAGTTGCAAGATGCTTGATATCTATGTGAACTACCTCAAAAGGACAATTGTCGCTTGATTTTTTTAAGATTTTCTTCCTGTTTCTTTTGGTAACAAAGTTAAAACTTGACCTAGTTGAGCTTATAATAACAGTATTTCTAGACAGAGTAATTGTTTCTTTCTGGTTTTAATCCATCATCTTGATATCTGGTAGAACTACCTGTTGAATTCCTACTTTCATTGGCAATGAGGAGATTGTTCTCTATGGCTTTAGAAGTACTGAAGTGTTTTTTTCTGGAGGCAGGGTCAATGGAGAAAATAGAATTTTTTGTGTCTTTTCTCACACTGTTTTTCTTGCCAAGGCTAGAACTTAGAAACCTTTGAGGACTGTGAAACAGATGCTTTTAGCCACACTTTCAAGATCTGCGGACCCAGAACATAAATTCCAGAGACAGTTTTTATGTGTGGATGAGATTTTCATTCCTCAATCTTTAGATATGTTTGCTATTTGATTTATCAGTTTTGTCTATTCAATAATGAGTCTTACGTGTAGCTCACTGGAAGCAGCTGGAATCAATTAGCAAAGACCTGAAATATAATAGAAACCTCTACAACTTCTAAAAAAACAAAAACTAAAAGAGAAAAAAAAATCACCTGAGACATTTTCTGTGTGCTGAATCACAGAGTTTGGGGTTCTCTTTTGCTTCTTCATCTGACAGCCAGCCTGTCCTCCTTTATTTTTTGTAGTCACAGCATATTTTACCTGGTAACCGGAACATATCATTCAGTGGACTGCGTGGCAGTGATACTTTGTCACCTGCTGCAGTCTGGTTTCCCTGGGGAATCCTTATGCACTGTCTGGGCACTGAAGCTCCCAAGCTATCAGTAAAATGCTGCTTGTAGCACTCAGCTGCTTGTCAATTTATCTAGATTCTTGGCAATACCTTGGCATCTATTTCTGAACTGATTGTGTTGCTGTATTAGAGGTGCTTTTTTTCAGGTCGTGTTGGGATGGTTAGAGCAATGTAAAATCACGCTTTCCAGTATGCCATGGTAGTCTAACTAATATAAAATACACATCATTTGTATTTAAATAGAAGAAGAGAAGGGTGGACTGTGCTTGAGCAGAGACGACTTGTTTTTTTTTCCCAAATAAGTGTGTGTTATAAGCACATTAACTCTCGTTCAGGTGCTTCTGTGTAATTTGCCTGCAAGCATTTGTAGAGAAGGCAATTTGTCTTTGACTTAACTGTGAAGAAATGTGTTTATATCAATAGGGGGGTGACTGAGACACTTCCTAATGGAGTGTTTTATATTCTCATCATAGGTTTTCTAATGGTCACTTAGCAATAAGTTTTTTCTGTATTTTTTGCACATTTGTCATTCAGACCTTTAAATTTAGAAGTTCTTTTACAGTGCCATCTGTCTCTGCACCAGTGAGTGTGGCTGCACACTTTTGAACAGGAAAGAAAACCCAATTTTTTTCGTATGCTCAGAAGAAAAGGTAATTACAATGGCTGGTGGACACGAAGTTCACCATGAGCCAGCAATRTGCCATTGCAGCAAAGGCAGCTGAAGAGGAGAAGTGTTGCCAGCAGATCGAGGGAATTGATCCTGCCCCTCTACTCAGCACTGGTGAGGCTATACCTGGAAAATAGTGGGTCCAGTTCTGCACTTCCCAGTACAGGAGACATATTGAACTACTGGAGGGAATCCAGCAAGGGGACACCGAGGTAATTAAGGGACTGYAGCATCTCACATTTGAGGAGAGGCAAAGCGAGCTGGGAATGCTTAGTCTGGAGAAGAGAAGGCTCAGGGAAATATTAATGTAATTAAATACCTGAAGGGAGAATGCAAAGAGCCAGGCACTTTTCAGTGCTGCTCAGTGACAGAACCAGAGGCAGTGAACACAAACTGTAAGACAGAGGAGGTTCCCTCTGAGCATCAGGAAACACTTTTTCACCATGAGGGTTACTGAGCACTGTTGCAGGTTACCCAGAGATGTGGAGGAGTCTTGCTGCTTGGAGATACTTGAACACTGACTGGATCTTTTCCTGGGCTGTAAGTGTGTCTGCTTGAGCAGGGGTTTGGCCCAGATGACCTTCAGAGATCACTTCTAACCGCAGTCACAGAATCACAGAATATTCTGAGTTGGAAGGGACCCACAAGGAGCATTGAGTCCAACCCTTAAGCGAATGGCACATATGGGGATCAAACCTACAGTCTTAGCTTTATTAACACCATGCTCTAACCACCCATCCTGGAATCATGTGATTCTGAGTCCATAAAATACTTCTGTAGCATTTGCGTATTTTCTGTGTGCGTATGTATATTATGTGTGGTCCATTACATAGCAATAAGTAAGTAATAATTACATAGCAATAGGTAATCCATTACATAGCACAACAGTGTGGCAGCAAGCTTTAGAGAAACAATTCCAACAGTCTCAGAGAAATGGGCATATTTAGCTTAAATGGTAAATCAGCCCTCAACCCTTTTCTAAAGACTCACTCAAACTATTGAAGGTCAGCAAACGCAGGATGCTTCAGATCAGTGGATTCACTAAGTGGTGATTCTTACTTTTAATATAAAGTCATTATTGTGTTGGATGAACAAGTAGTTTTCACTTAAGCATATGGCCTGATGAAGTGTTTTGAGGACTTTGCCCATGAGAGGTCGTTTTACAGGCAAATAGGTGGTAGTTTTCCTTTTAAATTAGTCTGCCATCTGTCAGCTTTATACCCTGTTGACATCTGGACATTATTTGTGATTGAAATATACAGAATGGGAGGGCTTTTTAATAAAAATTATATTAAGAAAAGCTGATGAGAACCCAGATACTGATAAACTTGTTTCTTTGAAGAACTGAGTACCTAAAAGAAGTTACTCATGGCAGAAGTTGTGTAACAAGTATAGTAAGTAGTTGCTGATACCATGGCTTGTATTCCCAAACTAATTTTAATGTTAAGCCAGTGTGATAGCTGTGTTAGTTACTGATCTAATATATATTTTAAACTGAGTAAGCCTTAAGCAACAGAGAGGGAAACTATCTGTATAGAGACCACATATACACCACGTATTTATCCACATGCATACATATGCAGAGTTAAATAAGCATGTTTTTCTATTTTTGTTCATTGTTTACTCTAAATTGTTCATTTATATCTTATGTCCCCTATTCCTTTCATGGAAAATGGCCTATTACTCTTCCTGTAAGCATGCCTGACTCAAAGTAAGAACTGAGACCCTTTGGTTGAAGTGACTGTTAGCATTCTCTTATCTGGTAGAGCTGCTCTAGTAGAAAAATAGGCACAGCTTGATAACTGTGGGTCACCAATGAATTTAAACAAGTGTTTCTATGCAGTATTCAAAATAGCTAGATGATATTATTAAGGAAATTGTGGCAGAAGCATGCTGAAATATATTAAGACTTAAATAACTTTCTACATGTAAATTCATTTTAAGAGTATATTAATCTCCTTTTTTACAGAAATATTTGGACTTGCAGTTTACAGTAGAAAGAAATTTTCTAGAGGAGCAGTCTGTTTTAATGATTTGTTCACATAAAACTGCTTGATATTCACTGGCTTTCCATCTCTGGATTTTTCATGGCTTGAAATACCTTGGTAATTATTGCTTCCCTAAAATAAACAAAGTAAGCTGATAAAAACATGCTAGAGCTTAATGTGAAAAACATGACTTCTCTACTGAAATCTTAAAAAAAAAAAAAATTATTACCTTTTTTTTTTAAACTTTCCTCTTAATACATTTTGGTTTTACCAATATTAATTGTACTGATCTAGTAGAACTTGCTGTGCACTTACAGTGCACATTAAGCCTCATTCAGGGTTAGGAGAGGGCTTCCATTGAATTAATTATTTCTCATAATAAATAGTTCAAAAGGGGTATATCTTACCTAGTGTATGTAGAAATATGGGGTTTATTTTTCTTTTACTTTTGGTGGTAGGTTTCACATTCTTTAAAAATAGTGTATTTAGCACAGAGAAATAATTTCTCAGGTAGAATTATGTAGAAATTATGTAAGAAATTTTAAGTTCTGAGCTCCATTTGCTTGCACAGTCAAAGCAGCTTTGCCAGCTAAGAGGCTGAGAAATCATCTTTTGAAATCACAAGGACAATTACTTAGATAGATCTGATTACTGATGTAATGAGGCTTTTCATTTCAGATGTGATATTTTTAGATTGCTGTTGCAAAAATAAATTATGGAATTGTGACATTCCTAACCATAACCCAACACCCACAGGTGGGCTACTGTTGAAAGAGCAGATTCACAAAACCTTGCAGGGCCRTTTTGTGGTTTCACACATACAGTCAGCTTTAGGCATGCCAGGTACAAGGCGATAGATTGAAGGGATGAACCCCTATGATTCAAATGCTGCCCAAAAGGAAAATTCATATTCCTCTTAACTTGAGGAGTTAATACTTTTTCCAAGTTAGTTTTGTACATCATTGTCCACTTTCCTCTTTGAAAATCTATATTGAGAAGAGAGAATTGCCATTTTTAATGGTTTTTTTTTCTGTAGTTGAAATATATAGAAAATAATTATTAGAATTTTGTTAGTGTTTTGTTTGTTTTACCTAAAGGTGGTAGTTCCTGGCTTTGTGCTTGGAGTTTTATGCCAATAATCTTAAATATTCTCTATTATAACTTTCAGCTTTGAATTTTGAAAGAAAGCCACTTTTCTTCCTGATCAGGAAGAGTTAAAGTGTAACACAGCTGTATCTCACCAAGTCACTCCAGACTGGTGACACTGTCATGTACAGTTCAATGAGAAGGTTGTACTGAAGAGAAAAAAGAAAAGACCTTTCCCTTCATGTTTTTGCACTCCCAATGAAAACCTGTTTAAAGGTTAATGCCTCTTCTCACCCATTCTTGCTTTACTGAAGAAGTTAGGAAATTACTTCATGTCTGAAGCATATGTGGGTTGTTATTAACATATTTGTCAAAGATTATACGATAATTAAATGATATTTGGATCAAATTAAGGTAAATTTCAGTATGCAGGCTGATCTTTCTGCATGAGAAAATAACACTAGTCAAGGAGATATTATATAACAAAAGCTATTGCCAAAATAGAATGAAAAAAAATTATCTTGCTCCTTGAGAATCGGGTGCCTTCTGCAGCACCTGCTGAGTCAGTTGTCGGGAAGTGATGGTGTCCAGTTACACAAAACAAACAGGGAGGGTGCCTGCTCTAGCAGCCTGTGCCTGGGGGTTTGTCCACATTCCCTGTGGCAAAAAGTTCATTGCTTTTATTCAGGAAATACTTTTGCTGCCTACTTCTAGTTTCAGTTTGAGACTTAGGATTTGGATGCATCAAAACAGTTCTTCCTTTGGCTGTACCTGGTTCGCATCTCTGATGTGTTTGCCTGTGAGATGGGCCCAGCCTCTTCTCCAGGGTGCAGAGTGCTCATGCAGCGGGCAACAGTTACAAATGGAACACAAGAAACTCTGGATTCTCGGAAAACCATTTTCACCAGAGGGATGGTGAAATATGAGAATGGGTTGTCCAGGAGGTATGCGGAATCCGCACACTTGAAAATACTCAAAGCTCACCTGGTCAAGGACCTGAGCATCTGGACGCGTGTTGGATAGGGGTGTTCCCAAATGGTGCCAGGCATCCCTTTCAGGGTATGTTGTAGCTCTGTGTGCAAGGTGCATTACTTGAATACGTTGTGTATTACATGTCAAGGAAATCAGTGGGTTTGGTAAAGGTAGTTCTCTGTGGAAGGGAAGGCAGCACAAATTAACTATTTCATTGTACAGAATTACTTTTTAGGCCACTTTTTGAGATAAGTGACATAAAAACCCAGCATGTTATGCAATATGAGTAGCCTCAACAGAGAACATCTTGAGTATTTGCCTTGTGTTCTCCATAAAAGAACAATACCCTTCTATGGCTAATCCAAGCTGCAGTTGATTGAGTTAGATTTCTGCTGCTTAGATAATTGGACACTGTTTCAGAAACGCCTGGGAATTTCTTGAGGCCTGTACCACAAGTTGCCATACAAAGTTCCCAGTGTGCTGTCCTCTAAACACACAGTGCTCTGTGAAAAGAGTGCTCCAGCCATCCGGAATGATCACGGTAACCCCGCATGTAAATGTGACCTTCTCCCTGCCTCACAGAGCCGCTGTGTCTGGGGCCGACTGTCACTCACAGAAACACTTTCTTTCATTTGATCAAGTCTTGAAAACAAGTGAGAAATATGAAATTTCTCCTCCTTCCTCCCCATCCAAACCGTTTTATTCCTTCTGGCCATCCTTACTGAACTGGTTTRTGAGAGAGGAGCTGCTGGTGTGGGCTGAAATGTAAAGTGGCATTTATGCAAAAGCTAGAAACACAGAGTGATCTAATCACGTGCAGATGTAACACATTTCCTTTTTTTTTTTTTTTAATTATGCTAATGATTTTTTGGTTTATAAGTTTTATGGTAAATTATTTGATTCTTATATTGGTCTGCAGCATACTCCTAGTAGCGAGTTAATAAAAATCTGAATTAAAAAGCATATGTGCATGTAATTTCCAAACAGTTCTTAATATGAATCATTGGCTCATAAAGAATGGTAGCTAGTAGTTAGCATTCTGGATACTCTGGTGCTTAATTCATTTGATTTTAAGTTTCCAGCTTGTTTATTCATTTGTTATAGCATTTAAAAACATCTTGGCTTACTCCTCATTTTCCTTAATGGAACTAAGTTGTGGGACTGTAAGCTGCATGACTTTCTTAACAGCATATTTAATATGATTCTGTTATCCCTGGCTAGTCAAATTGGCACATGTCCTTAAAATAAAATGAAATGTAATTCATTATTGTATTCACTATTGGGATTTTTCCCAACTATTTGTGGAAGGAGTGTAAGTCCAAAGATTAGGAGAGAAACATTAATCAAGTTATTTCATTATTGGTTTTTGTTAATTCATCAGAGAATTAACACAGTAGGAGACTAAAATTGCAAATATTGCAGCTGCTTAAAATGGATTTATTCAATAATGTTTAAGTAACTCTGATGGTAAATGGGTCACCCAGAAATACATTTTCCCCTTGTTCCCAGGTACTTGGAATATCAAAACATAAGAAAAAAGAAAACACAAGTTTAACTGAAAAATAGCCCAGCATCTGTGTTATGCCATGTTAAAGAAGTTGTTGTTTCCTCTCTCTTTTGTGAATTTCCACCACCTCCGATAAATGACAAATAGCATCTTTTCAACATCTCAACATTTTGTATGGGATATAGAGGGCTCTTTGTTGTATTCTGAATTATACTATGGTTCTTGAAAATTTCTGGGTCACTCACACTACTAACACTGTTGGTCAGTACTGGAATTATTTTGAAAATCTGAAAATAATTGAGCAAGGAAAAATTTGTTGAACAAAACACGAACCATGATTGCAGTAGTAATATCTTTCAGACTGATAATTTATTTCTTAGATACTACTTAGTTTTGAATTTTGACCATAGAGTATGGGCTAGTTTTTCATAATGAGAAAAGGAAAAGTACTTCTGGCAGTGAACAGTCAGCAAGTTATCTGTAGAAATGAAAGGCTGAGCACCTTCTGTTTTGCAGAAATTGACAGTGTCGTTCTGAAATCCATGTGAACTGGCTGTGCTTGGTGAATTTCTTCCTGCAGCCTGTTTCAGGGCTTTTTTTAGTGATATGATGAAATTTGAATTAGTCCTTAATTGCTTGTAGAAGTCTGCATTGTGCACGTATACATAAACTAATGTATAAGGGTCCCAAATATTTCTAGAGTGCAAATTTTACAAGTAACCCATCATGCTTTTGACCAATTGATTTGATTATGAAGGAGGAAAACATCAGTGTCATCATACAAAGAAGTTACAAAGTATAAGATGAAATCCATAAGAAGCCCCAAACATAATATGTCACATTCTGATACCAAATGTTTCTGTGTCATTTGAGGACAGATGATGAAAAATTTCATTCTTTCTTTACAGAACAATAGATGATACTGTTAAATTTGGAGATGAGTTCTGTGTGTATAAATCATGGCATCTTTAGTCTCATCCTTCAGTCTCTTTTTGAGCTGATATAGTAGTGTCATATGCAGTCAAGGATATTCATTTGATAATGAATGCATACATATTACCTTCAGAGGTTTTCCAAAATCTTAATTTCAAAACTGATTTTAGTCTTTTATCCTTCCAGGCTTCTTGGCTATCACTAATAGCAATAACACTTATGGAGATCCCTGTTAGTCTCTTAATTATTCCATCCAGACATTTGCAGTATATAGGTGAGGGAGGGCGTGCTGTACATACGAAGAGCCTAACTAACACTCTTTTCTTATATTCTTAGATTTCATGTAGGAAGATGAGGTAATGAAGTGCTGCAGTGATCTTATTATTTCTTCCTTTGGTTAAGTGATTAATTTTTCTTTTTCTAGATTCATAGAGTGAAATATAAATTAATATACTTTGCTACTTTACTTTTTTAAGCATTTAGTTCATTCCAAAGTGAGAACTGTCCTATATTAGTATGACCTTTTGAGACATCTCATAGCAGTAGTATTGATCAGTGACACAAGTTTTAGAAATAATGCAGAGAAGCAGCCAGAATCTCAGCTGAAGTCTGTATAAATCTCATCTGTCTCTCAGTTGGAGTGATGCTGATGTTGCAATACTTATGCATAATGGGAAAGAACTTGGCTGCTTTCGTATCYCTAAATTTAGTGTGTGGGTGGGCCAGGACAGTGAAGAGTTTATAACATCTCTATGTATTAATAAATCCATTTTGTGTGTGAACTTCTGTAAACCTTTCKTCATCCATTAAAAATGTTGCTGTGCCGTTGACAATAAGTTTCAGTAGAAAGAAAGACTCGAGGAAGACCTAGTGCACTTATTTCCTGTAACATGCAAGCCACTGTAATTATGGGTCATTTGCCTGGCTTCTTTGGTAATTAAGAGTTTTAATTGCGTCTAGTTCCAGGGAATTAGTTAAGCTTCTCATTATGCATATTGCCTTCCATAATCATCAGCTCCTCTCCTACAGTAAGCTTAGTGACATCATGGAAGTCAATTAGGTCTTTCAAGGCAGAGCAGTGAAGTACATTCCTTTGTATGAGCTGGATCAGAAAAGGTTTCTGAAATGCCTTGATAATGCTCTTCTGTGCAACGTTTAAGCTTATTCTTCAAAAAGCAAAGCCTGTCAGAGTTTCATTTATTGTCCTCAGAGTGCTTAAGGTCATGAACTAAGGTATTGTTAAGAACAAAACCTATAGACAGAGCCATGCTTCCATTCTAGTAGCAATTGTACCAAGCTTTCCAGGGTCAGCTGGTTACATATTTGTAGTTAGTAATAGTGATAATGATCAACATTTGAAAGTATCTCATTGTTCAAACTGGAATGCAGTGACTGTATGAAGGAAATGAGCACAAAAGAGGTTGGTGTGATTCCTTTGGCTTGCTAAAAATCATTAATGAAGTTTTACTTTATTACCTGCAAGGTAGAAAGCACCTTTTACTTTTCTCTTGACAGACTCCAAGTCATTGCTGACATGTTGAAAGGCAAGAATCAATATTTTAAAAAGGAAGGAAATCAGAAGGAAAGGGTTCATCCCTTTTACCTCTTCCACAGTCTCTGATAGATGGGTATATATAGGGCAGACACTTAATACATCTTGCAAAAATGGTTTTTTTGAACGTGATAAAGTTTTTGCAAGTTGCAACTTGATTCTTGTATAGCACAGCCAGAATCAATACTGTGCATCCCTAATGTTCTGCAGTTAAATAGTTGTATGTTGGAGAATCAAAAAGATGCAGTATGCTGTTGTACGTTCATAGAATCATAGAAGTTGGAAAGGACCCACAAGGATCATCCAAGTCCAACTCCTGGCCCTGCACAGGACAGCCCCGGGAATCACACCATGTACCTGAGAGCACTGATTAGTAGATATGAGGAAAATTTCCCTAACCATCTCAACATCTGGTTTCAATTACTGAAATTACTTGTGGCAGTGATGTGGTCATTAGTAGTAGTAGCAGTGCTGATAATACTGGTAATAAATGCAGTATGAATTGCAGAAGTGTTAGAAACCATGTGTCAGTATAGGCCAGAATTTTTCAGATCATTGAATGCCAAAAGTTGCTTTGGGTTGTCCATGACCAAGAATTCAAACTGAACACTAGGTAATGGCAGGAAGAGGTGTTTCATTATATAAATTCTKGAATGATGCTCCAGAAGCATTATCTTTTATTATATAAAACTTCAGACCCTATGATTTTTATATATTTATATTCTATGTTTATTAGTCAATATTCTGATGTTAAATTACAAAATCCACATAAATAATGTATGATTAACAACTTTACTTCCAAACTGCAATCTTGAATGATTGTAACTATTGTAAGGCATGGAACTTCTACGTGACTGAACCATCTCTTCTCTAAATGTAACCTTCCAATATAATTGCTTATTTTCTTTCTCATCATTGCTTTGGAAGAATTAAGCAAATACATCATGACTTTGACAGCACTCTTTTGGTAAGTGGTGCCTGCCTCTAGTCATCCAAAGTCCTACTGTTGACCTAGGTAGTGTAGTGTTCCTTGCCTTGTGTATGTAGGAAGTGCCACACCTGTAAGTGAAAGCACTGCTTTTGTCATTTTGCGGGTTGTAAAGTTGGTTTGGAAAAGTTAAATTGCCTGCTTATAAAGATATTTAGGCTCTTTCTTAGTTTTACTTTAAGCTTGTGATTAAAACCATCCCTATAAAACAAAGCACTTAGGAACATCTGGATAACCAGTTTCTGGGATTTAAGTATGCATGTTGATGTTTTTTGATTTGAAATTAATTAAAGGTTAATTACCATGCAGATGTTCAAATTGAGAGGTTTTCTCTTGTTCTAATTAGGGTTGTCTAAGCCAAGAATGAAATTTAATTTTCCTACTAAGTTTCATTCAGAATCATTCTCTCTTTTAAAGCAAGCTATTAAATTTCATAGTAACATTATTATTTATTTTTTCCCCTCTCCTCCTTGTTTCTCAGTGTCTTGTGCTTGAAGATTCACCACTTGGAGTCAAAGGAGCCCTGGCAGCAGGAATGCAAGTGGTTATGATTCCAGATGAAAAATTAAAACCAGATCTTAAAAAGGAGGCAACACTGGTGCTGAACTCCATGGAAGATTTCCAACCAGAACTGTTTGGTTTACCAGCATATGATTAATGCCTAATACCTATGAACATGTACTTGACTGGAGATTAACTAAAAGTGAAATGAAATTTTATTTTGGTTTTATGATTGTTTTTCATCTTTTACTCTGTTCCTCAAAACTGGAGCACAAAAGTCCTGTAAACACCAAGTCTTTTACACAGTACCTTTGATAAATTGTCTGGAATGTTTATGATTTGTCCTCTTGATAAATGCTCAATTAAAGCAGCGTCTTCCTTTTAAGTGAATCCAGCCTTGTTCTATGCACATCATAATGTTTTCTGGGAATATTATGAAACTATTTAGACAATTTATTGTAACTGCATTGGAAGCTTCTTGTTCTGTTTCCACTTGAATGGCTTACTGTTTAGATCTTAACCAGAAATCTGTTCTGGATTGGCTTTTATCCCATTATATTGTTTTTGACACAGTTATTGATATCAACATGTTTATCCATTTCCTCATCCCATACTTGCCCATCTATTCCACTCGTATTGTGTTGTCTTTTTTCGTTTTTTTCCCCTACTTCTTTACAGGAATTTTTTTTCCCCTACTTCTTTACAGGGATTTTATTGTACTTTCTGTGGTTTTTTATTTTGTTTTCTTCTTAGGGATTGAATGAAATGACTTCCAGAGGTCCCTTAAAACCTCCATTATTCTATAATTCTGTCATTATCTTTTCTGATATTTTGATCACCTGCTAGGAGCTGTACAAGGTTATATGATCTTAGATTTTAACCAAAATGCTTTGCATCTTTTTTCTTTAATTTCCTTATATCCTTCTTAATTTCCATGTGGCTATACAGCCTTCCCTTTCATTCTTGTGAAATTAATGCTTCCTGTCTGTGTGCTTCAATTCTGATAAAGTTACAGCCCTAACTCTTGTATCCCAGTAGCTTTCTGTAGGCGTCCCTTATTTCCATTCTTACCTTGTCCTTGAGCCCTTTTCTTTCACCAATTTCCCTACAGAGAGTTTTGCTATGTATTTTTGAAATGCAGAAATTGCATATTTGGTTTAGAGAAATACTTAAAATATATTTTCCCAGCCACCATAATTTCCATTAAATGTTTATGTTGTCAACTGTCCTTCTTACTTCTTTCTTTTTCTGGCATCTTGTCAGTACAAGGGTAAGGGTCTCTTTATAAAATGCTAGACAGGTTTTGGTGGATTCCACAACTACATTATGACACGGTGGAAGCAATGTCTTTTACTTTGTCTAAAGAAAGCTATAATATGTAGGGTTTATGACAGTTTTATAAAATTGCTTATTGTATTCAACAGTTAAACCTCTACGTTTCTGATGAGTATCCATGAGGTACTCCACAGTCTTGGTAAAATATCAAACCCCATAAAGACAAGAGGCCTGAAATATGTCAATTAAGATAATTTCCATGTATTATGAGAAGCCTTCTCTGGCCTTGGTTTTTTTTAATATTATATGATCTTCCTCACAAAAATATTTTCTAGGCATTTTTGGTGTTTAACTGTTATAGATATAAGGGCATTTTGTCAGGAAAAAAAATTAATGAATTATAGACTCAGTATTCATGGTGAGTTTCCTTAGCTTTTCTTCTTCCTGTATTTATAAAACTCTCAAACTTTTATATCTTTTCTGTAGACTGTTATTATTTTCTTTTACTGTAGTCTGTTTATACCTCAAGAAATTATGGACATTTTGTTCTATATGGTCGGTCAGGTATGACCTAGATGGTACCAGAATCTTTTTACACATATAGTAAAATGCTTTGCAGTTAAATGCTTTTCATTCTAAGGATCTGGAGGCATTTTTTGGAAAAAACGGTGAATATTGATTCAGTGTAAGTATTCTCCATATTATGTTGTTTCTTTTGGCCATGGATATTGCAGTTATAAGTGTTTGTATAGTGACAGCGACCTGTTCCTTCCAATATGAACTTCATTTCTGGTCTTCCCAGACAAGATAACAAAATATTGCTGTATAGTTCCTCCTTTGACTTATGTTACTTGACAAAAAGTGTTACTGTAGAGCAATAATTCTGAGCTTTCAAGTGTAAAACAGGTGCCTGTTGGGATCCCCTTCGTTCATAATTACTGCATTCCAACAGGGAAGTTACTAGGTAGAAAAAGCTTTAATAAGCTGTAATTAGTAACTTTTTCAAAGTTTTGCATATATTTAATTTAACTGGTGAGTTTTGCAAAAAAATTAAAATGAGACATCTTATTTATACTTTACTTCGTAGGAATTGTCATCAGTCTTGAATTTTCTTTTTAAAGATGTAGAGAACTTAATAAATATATCACTGACAAAATCAGAATTACTTCATCATGACCACCATGGTAAGATCAGCATATCCTGCAATTCTAATTTAATAGCTTTATCTTTTGCTGAAAATTAATAATCAGAAAAATATTGCTCCTTAAATCATCAGCAAATCCTATCCCATACGATTATTCTTCTATTCATTTAGTATCCCACCTGACAGTTGACAATGAGATTATGGCCCCAAACTGAAGTCTGTGAGCCTGAGCCATATGCTATAACCCTCCCATCATTCTAGTATAATTCTCTTCCTTTTCAGCTTGTTGTTCTCCAACTTCCTGGTCCTGTGCTGAACCATTTAACTGTTACTAAAGTAATTTTCAGTGTTGAAGTTAGCTTTTCTCTTGACTGAATGAGAAATCAAAACAGCACACAAAGTTAAATTCTTCTTCTACAGTAACCCTAAAAATCCTGTCATCTCCATTATATGAGAGGTAGATATTCATGTCAGCAGTAGATGACTGTAGTCTGCCTGATTAACCATATACCAAGTATCAACATATGTTTGTATATATTTCCTTACCCAGTTTTTGGTTGGATTTGTGGCTCTGTAGCTCAATCATCTCAACATCTGTTCAGAAAAGAAAAAAAGGAAAAAAAAGGATTAAAAACTTGGATCCCCTCCCTTCCTTCCATCTGCTGCTTTCCAGATGAAGTCCTGTTCTGACTGAACTGAAAAAAAATCCATACCAGATCCTGGCTACAGATCATGAGAACATGTGAGCAATCAGGACATTTGAATGCTCCATCTGTGTTTTTATGAAGAGGACTGTTAGAAACTAATCCAAAGAGTCTATCCTCTAACTCAGCAAGCAGACTTCAATCCCAGTAAATAGTTAACACATGCTTAATTCATTTTTATTAAGCGAAGAATAAGCACCAGCTTAATTTTAAGGATACATTTAATTTTATTTGGCTTGATATAGAACATGTGCTTCAGGCATATCCTGAGAAGAATTCAGCCTCCAGAAAATAAAGGCAAAAATTCATGACCAAGTTTTTACCATTGGAAAATAGGATAAGTGCAGCAAGATGGAGCTAAATTCAGTCACGAAAATAAACTAGAATTAAAAAAAAAAAAAAAAGACAATTTGGTGATGTATGAGCTATTGTACTGGAACTTAAACTCCTTTCTACCTCACAAGTGAATTAGGATTTACATTTTACTGGAATTTCAATGGAATTCATTTCGGTAGAATTTCCAGGTTGCAAAGATATACATAAACAGGGTTTCATTGAATATATTCAGATCAAAATTCATTGCCTTGGAACAGGATTAATTTCCAAAGGCAGTCTGACTTCTGTGAAACTTGGCATTTGCCTTCTACAAATAAAGATCAGAAAAAGCTGAGATATTCATTCCTCATTTGGATTATATGTCTTCCTAAAGAACACTGTACTTAAACCAAAGCAACCTCTGCCTAGAATCACTCATGTTGCACATATGCCAAAAAATATCTTCAGTAGAATCCAATCTAGAAAAGAAAAAATTGCAAGAAAATTCATAGTAAGAAAAAATGCAATTATTTTTTACTACATTAAAATTCATATGTATCTTTAACAATTAGACAATGAAGCTTGAAGTTTGCTGCTTTCTTGCTAGCTCTAGATACTGGTTATCCATACAGAAATCCACCTTTTTTTTTTTTTAAATGTAGATAAATTTAGACACCAAAAGCACTAGCTAGGCACTAAATTCCACAGTTCCATGGGCCATATGAAAAATTTATTTCTTACTAATTTTTTAATATTAGAATAATGTTAATAAAAATATAGCAACCTTTTTTTTCCAATTAATTTGTTTCCATGCATTTGTTTCTAATTTAACCACTTTGTATCTTCACTGAACTTACTGTGTTTTGGCACTGAGAAGGTAGGACTGGGGTTTTTGTCACATTATTGGAAATAAATGGAAATAGTGGAGTGGAGGAAAAGAAGTTCTCTCGGAACACTTCTCTTCCCATGTCTCCCAAGGGAAACATGACTGTCATCAACACTTAATGTTAACCTTCCCTTTGGCCGACAATTCTAAATTGTAGGTCTAATCACCTTGTCACAGTGAAGAACAGAAGGACAAGAACTCACACTAAAGCCCTTTCCAGAACTTCCAGGAGCCAAGGAAGGAGGGCTTACTGAATGTGCCAGTGGCTGTGTCTACACCAGGTAGCTCAGGTAAAAAAAAAAAAAAAAAAAAAAAAGAAAAAAAATTAGAGGGCAGGGGGCAGCATAAGAAAGGCTATTGGTCTCTTCTGCTTGTCAGCCCTTTGATTTATGGGCTCTAAGCTATCATATTCGACATGTTAGGTGTTGGCTTGCTCTTGTGATTAAAACAAGCCTCAGCAGAAAGAGAGATCACTTTAGCTCTCACTCCTCTCTTTGTGGCTCTTTCCCCAGAATATCTGCAATATGAAAATGGAACATGAAATGAAACATTGACAGGTTCATTAATATCCAAGGTTCCTTTGGTTAAAAAAAATAGCAGTAAAAAAAATAGCAGGGCATTATTTAGTGGAGAACAGAATGGTAGAAGAACAGAGCTGGAAACAAGGAAGCGACCCATGGTGTAAACCATCTAGGACCTAGCAATCCAATGAAATTAAGGAAGAAGAAACAGTAAAGTCTTCCACTTGTCCTTAGCAAAAATTTAAAAGCAGTAATTACAGAGGGAAATTTTTTTGCATTAGCAGAAGCAAAGCCTATTTCAAAAACATATTCAAAGATACCATGTTATGAGACACAGATTTCTACATAAGAGTCAACCCCTATGGCAACTAAAGCAATTTGCCCATAGAAGAGGATATTGATTTTGACTGTCTTTCACCTGTGATATCATGGTTACTTTAGTAAAGTGTATTATGGTGGTGTTACTGACTACTCATTTCACAAAGGGCAATAAGGCTATATAGCCAGCAACTTTTCCTCATCTAGAGAACTTCAGAAGTTGGAGAACCAAGGTTAATGAAGTTCCTGTAGGTTTGACAAAGCAGTTTCTACTGTATCATCTGGATGTCTTGCTAGTAATTTAATTGATTACTACTACCTGCATACCTAGAGTGTGGGCAATGTGTCTAAGAGTAACCATCCAATCCAAATCACTGTATAGCTGCAGGTAAAACTGCTATCTCACGCGTGATAAAATTAAAAAGATTAGGAATTTCAAAGTAGAGGTTCTTTGTCCAGATAATCCTCTTACTTTTTGTGAAAAGGAGGTGTTTAGTAGGGAATCATATAGATCTACAACTGATAGAAAAACACACTCAGCACCAGTTCCTCATAAACAGATGCAGCTTGTTTGGGGAAGAATGTAAATATGGTTTTATTCCCAATGACTTTTTCCAAAGGCAGGGTAGAAACATTTTGGGGTGAGAGGAAGACACACACAGATCAATCGTTCTGAGCCTCCTCTGATTCTCCCAAAGGAGCTGCCTGAGACCAAGAAAAGGAGAGGCGTCCTTCTAGCCGTTAACCAAACAAATTCAGAAATACACATTTTATCTCTGTTCTCAGTTTTCTCTGTTGCACATGAACTTTAGAGGTAAACAAAAATACGTGGAATGCAGTTAGCTTTAACTTCCAGAACAATCTCTGTGTACTTTGCCAGGAATGCAGAGAAGTGACTTTCTGGCATACCAGAACAACTGCTGTTCTCAGTGGTTGTCTCAGCTGCTGCTTCTCAKGTTTCTGAGTTAATCAGCTGAGACATGGTCAAGCACTGGACCATGGTAGTTGAGCTGAAGAAAGAGAAGGTAAGTGCTACACTAGGGAATGTTTTTCCTTTTCAGAAAATGCTGAAAGATTCAATAGTGTTGTACCTTGTGAAATGTCTTTTTGCTGTAGCAGAACGTAATTTCAGCAAACAGTAGTTTTGTCACATAGAAATATTTCATGTATTTAACCTGCTGCAGAATATCCAGAGAGACATGGATATCATAAGCTGCTTTTAAGCAGGGAGAAAACAGTTTTCATTACAGTACCAAAAAAGGGGGAGGAACAGGGAACATAAGATGAAGGAAACTAAGTGTTAATATTTGCTAAAATAGCATCTTGATTTAAAAATTGTGAAGTCCATGCAAAACGTATTGAATCATTTTATTACTGTGTCCTCATTCTTGGATATGATCCAGAACTGCTATATTTACCTGAAAAATTGGAAAGCTCATTAAGTCAAAATGGATTTCCTGGAGGCCTATGACTGCAGCCTTGTAAACTGATCCATTATAGCCCTCAACATTKTTCTTATTGATGGCTGCATCTGAAACATTGCAAAACCCACAGCGTTCGGTTTCTTCAGACCAAATATATTAGGTAACTGATTTTATGTTTTTCAGTGCAATATGAGACAGAAAAACATGGTGGATTTTTCCCCTCTCTAAAGCAAATCTTACAGTAAGGAGATTTATTAAACGAGTAATTTCAGCCTGTCATGTTTTCTTAGCCTATGTTATGTAACTCTTAGTAATGATTTTATCAGTATTATGGAGCACATATATAACTGAAATAAGTGTTTGGAAATTAGTTTTTTTGTCTGGAGTGTCCTAAACCCATTCCATGGCTGTCATCAAATAATTGTTATTTTTGTAGTGGGTATGGTTGAAGGAACTCTGTTTGTGAAATTGTCTAAAGGGCACAGGTCCTTTCAGCTCTGTTTTTCTAGTGAAGACTCAACTGTATCAGGAACAGCTTGCAAACCTCTTCTGGTACGAAGGACTTTTTGACATCTACATGAAAGGAGCTGGTGCACAGCTGTCATCTGTGCTGTTCTGAAAGCCAACTCTGTATCTGATATGAAATTAATACTCCTTATAACCTCAGCAGAGAGTGTTGTATCCTTAGTGAAGTTCACACCTGTGTGAAATTTTGCTTAAGGGAAGTGAAAAGGAAGGAAGAAGGAAGGAAGGAAGGAAGGAAGGAAGGAAGGAAGGAAGGAAGGAAGGAAGGAAAGGAGGGAGGGAGGGAGGGAGGGAGGGAGGAAGGGAGGATGGATCGTAAGGCCAGCCTGCCCACTGAGTTGACGTGGAAGACTTTTCTGATTATAGGGTCTGTTTGGCTCTTCTCCTCCCAAGCTTTAAAAATACTGGATATTTCTCAATGACATGGAAATATCACAATAAATGGAAATATCACAATAAATTCTGCTTTAAGGAGAAACTGCTTAAAGGACCAAACCTTTAGTATAAGCACCCCATGGGGAGGTTTACATTTCCTTTTCCAGTGATACTGAACCAGGTGTAGGCTGCCTAGACTGATGTTTAGCAAATAAGAGCACCCAACATAAAGCATGCTTCTTTGCAGGGCAAGCTAACTGCATTAACATTTACCTCACCTATGGACTAAGATTTACAGCTACCCCTCCCTTCTGTGGTAATATCCAGTCTATATCCAGTACCCAGTCTAACTATTCTGTAGGTAATCTGGACTTCTATTATATCTGCTTCCAATTGATATATTGAGCATACCAAAAATTGCACATTTAGAACAGCCTATCTTGGAAAGATTATATGCTGAGTATCTGAGATGTGTTCTTACAAAGGTAACTGAGAATTCCATTGGGAACTCTTATAGTTATTTGTTCTAGTCTGCCTGTTATTCTTACACAATACTCTGCATTCTTAGTTCATTAATTTACAAACCTTTCTGCTTACACTTTTCCTTCCCTTAAGCCATCTAAAAGTACTACCACAATACTGGCCTTATTGGTTATTATTAAAATGTCTTTTTTATAGGAGTATTAGATGGTTTGTTTGGTTTTGTGGGAGGTGGGGTTTTGTTCGTGGTTTTTTTTTGTTGCTGTTGTTGGGTTCACTTTTGGTGCTTTTTTTCTACTAGTTAAGTAACTGCAGAACAAAATAGTCACTTCAAAGACATGCCAATGCTCATGGTTTAGGAATGGTATTCTCCAATGTAGTGCTCCCTCTAAAGCCACGCTGCCACTCTCTCCCTCTGCTTTTCCCCTCCCCCTCCTCCTGCAGAGGGCTGGAGAGGAGAATTGGAGGCACAAAAGGTAAAGATCATGTGTTGAGATAAAAACAATTTACTGGAAGCAGCAATGAGACAAGAAAACAAACAGTAACAGCAACAATATTAATAACAAATGGTATAAGAAAAGAAATTATTCACACAGAAAAACTCCTTGATAATATCAGATGTCTCCCTCTGCCACATTTTCTCGACCAGAAGGAATGTCTTCTCCCTGGAAGAGAGGGTCCTCTCCTCCTGCCCCTAGCAATGACAAGAGGTGGTGTGGAACAACCTTGGGATCCCAGCCATGCCCCCTCCGGGCTACTGCAAAATTAACCCTGTCTTGTCCAAAACCAGGACTGAATAAAAGGTAGTTTCTCAGATGTGCTGTTTCTAAGACCTTGATAGGGACAAATTACCATTAGAGACTAGAAAAACCTCTGGTTCTAGAAGGGTTGTGTTTCGCTGGAAGACTTCTGTGCACTGAATTTGTTCTATAGCTAAATATCCAATCCACTTCRTGCCGTGAAGCTAGACAAATTTCATCAGCAATTAATTGATGTAAACAATTCTATAGAAAATTTAAAAAAATACTGCAGACTATAATGATTTGTAACAAATTATGATATTATCTTCCTACCTGTTTGGTGACAGTGATGAGACTAAAAGTATGCCACACACATTTCTTGTTTGACTAGGGTGGCTAGAATGAAGGGAAAATATCTCTCATGAGAGGCACAGGTAATTGCAGCTCATAAAATCCTCTGCTAGATGGGCTATACATCACACAAGTATAGGCAGGCAATCTCCTTTTAGCCCATCTTTCTCTCTCCTCTGTTACCTTCCTCTTCTCCTCCCCCTGCCAGGTATAAACATTTGGGTTTAGCATGTGCTACAAGTTAAATGCTAGGATTAATATATATTTAAATTCCTAACAATAGATCAATGCATTTGACAAGATTCAACACAATGGTTCATATGAATTCATCTTTGAAGGTAAGAAATCATCAACACATATGTGACTCTAATACTAGTGATTAAATGCCATCTTCCCTGCTGGGTTCCATAGCTGAGGTGTCATTCTTTGTATGGTATTTTTAAGTTCTGTTAGGTTTATGTAAAAAGAAATAAGATAGATGCTTTCTTCAAATATGTGGCTATACATCTCCATTAATGTCACTTGCCTTGATGAGCTAAAAAACTTCATCTGTTCTTGCCAAATTAATATAATTTTAATAACTGAGGTTTTTAGCCATAGAAAAATAAAAATTTATTGTTCTTATCTGTTTTTCTCAGTAACTCATCTCTTTAAAAGTAAAATGTCCAAAGAAATGTCTGACAAAATTTTAGATAATCCATTCAAAACTAAAGAGTCCAAGAATTCCAAGTAACCACGGTTGTTTGCACTTATGAATTAGAAAGTGTACTTGTCTTTGATAACAGACTCTGACCTAAAATATACCCAGGGAAAACACAAGCTACTTCGAAGGTGAGGCGGGAAAATGTGCGTTCTACTAATCAAGTGAAAAACAATCTGAGACTTATTTGTCAAAAGTTAGAATTTGTCACCTCATCAAGGATTTTTATGGGGAAACACCACCTGGATCTTTGTTTTACAGTGAATCTTATCCTCAGATTTCTACAGCCCAGCATGCTGGCACAATTAGACTTAGTGATTTGAACAAAAATCACTTTTGGTCTTGAAGATTAAAGCTAATTCACTGGGACTCCTGAAATGCAAAGCCAACACATTGCATGGACCACAGTTACCATGTACAGTCAACATGAATAACTAGACTATCATATGCTAGGAGAGCTTCTGTGTGATAAAGTAGCTGGCATTAATCGTGCTATCACAAGGGAAGGATAGGAAAAAGGTATCAATGAGCAAAATGTGCCTGTGATCAGTGATTGTGTGATTGCTGCAGAGGTGCCAGGTGACAATTCAGACCTCGCTGATTTCCCTTTGGTATCAGAAGCCACCTTCAGTGCCCAGAGCTCCTTGCACCAGGAATGCAGAACTGTCTGTGTATTCAAAATGCTTGGAGTAGGAATCATCACCATTACAAAGTCTTACCCCTTTCTAAAGTCCAAAGCAGAGCTGAGAAGTCTTCAATTATAGTTCACTAATGATGCGATGATCTCGTACTTGCAGGGAGTTTTTTTGGAAATGCATGTAAACTAGTGGAGTTATTCAACTCCTTTAGTTGTCTGATTGCACAGCTGATTATAGATGTAAATAATCAGCAGACATGAGCTTTGCAGATGGAATTAATCACAAAACACAAACAAAAAAGTATAATTCTGTGTCATAAGTTAAAAAGTTATAAGCCAGAGTGCAAACAGGCATTTGAAATATTGGAAAAGTATTAGTGGTGCATTTCATCTTTTTAGTAGGGAATTTGCTTTGATATTATTATGTAATATTTTAAGTAAAGAGTTCATAATTATTTTTTATAAGACCACTGGTGTGGGGAATATTATAACTATAACTGCACAACTTAATGACCATTGAAAGGAAGATGTCAGATTTACCAAAATGCGGTATTTTGCCTATTTAATTTTTTAATTATGGCTGTAAATTTTACAAAGAAAAACTTCTGTTTAAGATTAAAAATTAAGAGAAAATAAAGTAAAACAAATCTGTAATAGCAAACAAAAAAATGGATCCTAAATAGAATACACGTAAAGCCCTAATTGTCCATTCTGTCTACAAAGAGAAGAGACCGCTCTTTTATCCCTTTTTCTCCTTATCCCTCTTTCTCTTTTATCACTTCAAATATGGAGCTTAATCACTCAGGATTACTCTGTGTACGCCCTCTGATCAACACTATAAGTTAGCATCTCAGAATAATAAAAAAGTATTACAGACTGAGAAAAAAATATAAATCACTTTTCGTACGTTAAACCAGGATAACTGGAAGCAATGTTTTTGAGCTGTCTTTCTGCACTGTGGTTGGGAACAATGCCTACCTAAGGTCTAGGGTGTATGGAGAAGGGTTGAGATACCCATCAAGTGTATCTTGTTTGGATTGTTGATTCCTCTTTTTCACTTTTATTCCAGTGTAAAATGTGACCAACCACGATGTAAAAGTAAAGATATAGTGAAGTGTAAAGTGTAATTACAACTCTTCAGCTGCTTAGTGACATTAAAATTTCTGTGCCTTTTCCTGCTATGTGTTGTCTGTGAGCTGATGTGACTGTAGAGCATCAGGAAGCCTCCTGGGAATTCTCCCATCCATGCCCATCATGGAAAAGGTGTTTCAAAACACTGTCCTAACTCATGGACCCAAATCTTCCAGGGTAGCAAATTGGCAAAGGAAATATGTGGCTAATTTTCTGTTTGGGGCATGGCTTCTTTGTGTTTGAACATGGAATAAAATAAAATATATTGAATCTACACTGATTATCATTGGACAAAGTAAAAGGTTTCCTTCAGTATTTCTGTTCTCTTTTGGGAAACATCCAGATAATATAGTCCCTTCGTAGTTTATGATAAAAAAATTTCCATTACAAAAGTTACTCTGAAGGATGTTAAACTCTCTCCCTCTCACTTGGATGTACCTTCAGCATGTCTATGTAATTTGCAACAAAGAATTATAACAGAAGTGTCAGAGGAGTTCTCTACACTGTCAAGGTTGATTTTCAAAAGTATTGAAACATGGAGGACATTCAGGAAACATCTGGAACAAAAATGAATGTTGTGCCAATATGTAAAGAAGACTAAATAGAATAACTTATTTAGTTATAAGCTTCTCATAAAAAAATCAGACTTAGGAAAAAAAATTAAATACCTAATATGGTACTGTGGAAAGATGTCTGGGGATAAAATTAGAGGAAACTGAGAAGTTATATTCACATCTTAACAGAAGTTTTAACAGTATGGAAATTATAGGGTAAAATATAGTTGCTACTCCCTGGATGGAATACGGTTGGCATGCTTGAAACCTGTTCCACAATGATTCCCCCATATGCACAATCTGCATCCATAGCACCTGCCAAGGGGGATGGAATGGAGGGTGGAGCAGAGTGGAGACACCATGGCCAGGCTCTGCTGAAATCCTCGCCGGGAGGGGAGCTCGATGGTGCTTTGCAGCCGAGAAACGGCACAGCACCTGCCARCCAAGGGAGATGGGGGAAGATGTCCTGCTGCAGAGCCAGCAGCTGTGCTGCAATTGCTCTCCCTGGATGAACTTGGTTCATTATAACCTAATTGTCATATCAAGGCACACCTCCATCCCGAAGTTACCCACCTCCAAGGTACGACCATCTCTCACTGGGCATGTGCTCTATATCGTATTGGCTGTATCTTTAAGTTCAAAGTGAGAGAATTGTATGCCAATCAATAACAAAGGTATGTATGACTAGAGTCACTCAAGCTCTACCTAAACATAAAGAAAAAATATAAAAATAAGTAGAAAGTGGGGAGAAATCAGGGAAGACTCCATCGTAACTGCTGGGATCAGTTGATGAGCTTAACCTGTCTTCTCCCCTGCAGGGATGCTTGTTGGGTAAGAACCATACCCTATGTGTTCTGAATACTTTTATTGGGGATTAGAGCTTGTCTGTGTATTGCTTTGAATAAGTTTTTGCAGTCAGATACTATCATTGGCATCCTCAAACCTTAACTTGTCACAATTTTCTACTAGTAAAGAGTGTTATTCCATAAACTGTTGGTCTGGGTCCTTCATGGGCACTGGCAGTCACTGTCAGTGGGTAACGAATCAAGTGGGAAGACCCACTGACGGGTCATAAGGTGGGAAGACACACTGAGGGGGGAGTCTCCCTTACACTGTTTGTGTGTCCCTGACTAAATGGGTCAAACTGCCCTCCGATCCAGCAGGACTGCTCAYGGAAGCGTCCCCATAACAGGACACTGACAGACTGGTCAGGCACAGGGGTCTCAGCTTTCCTGGAGAACTGACAGACAAATTAAATACTAAGGGTCAAGGAAATATCCCCACACTAAACCTTGCTGATATCTCCCCTGTTCACATAACGTGGGACTCAGTTTATAAAGAATTGAAAGAGAGTCATTAATGCAAATCAACACAGGTTTCTGGAAAAAAGTAACTTGAGGGCTTTTCGGACATACACACATCTGATTCGAAAGGTASTGTTGCTGTAATATTTTTGGATTTCAATTCTGACCTAATACAGCACAGTATCTTGATAAATACTGTGAAATAATAAAAAAATTCTGCATGCTAAACATAAAATCTATTAAAAGTTGTCTAAAGAATAGCTCAGTGCAATTATAAGCAGGATTCACTGTTAAGTGACTGTGGAGGTTGATTTGCAGGGATCAGTTTTTGGGTCTAAGCTATTTCACAAGGTTATGAATATCTTGGGGGGGAAATAATTTCCAATGCAGTCTTTAAATGAGGCATAAATCATGGAAGAAGGGAACATACAAGATACAGGAACAGACGGGATACTGGTCAAGAAAAATCTTCACAGCTTGCTGACTGTGCCTCTCAGCAAAGTGTTTATGAATGCTGTCCATTCCCACAGAATGAACTCTGTCCAGGTAAGCCACAGCTTTGAAAACACCTGGGATCATATGGGATATACCCACAGGTAATGAGTTTCTGGTGCAGAAACAGACACATTGGTTTGGGGTTGGCAAATCTTGCAGATGGGAGGCAGCTGAAGCTCCATGCCCCCCGTTCCAACCATCAGAGAGCATGCCCACAGAGCACACATATACACCACACACATCGTTCAGAACATTATTGTTCACTAAACTGCCAGCTGTACAGGTAGCACAGACAGACGCATGGACCACGCACACAAACACAGGCAGTGCCAAGGGACTCGTCCCACTCTGCCTAAACAGGGTAAAGGTTGGCAACTGAGAATATATTAATACCTGTGTTCATTGAGGATCCCTCCTCCAGTTGTGCTTAGACAGCCAGGCTGCCCACAAGTGTTTCTACCACACACACAAACAATATCCTCACTTTGGGACCCAAGAGCCTATTCATTTTTGAGCCAGAAGTAGAAACACACCATTGTGGCAGTCTACAACTTCTTCACGAGAGGAAGCAAAGGGGACAGTGCGGAACTTTTCTCTCTGGTGACCAGTGACAGGACTCAAGGGAATGGCCTGTGTCCCATTTCCAGCAGAGGCATCCTTGGCCCCCAGGCTCGAAGGCACTTGCCGCGTTAGCTCCCCCAGTGTACAGAAAGGCACCTGTTCTTGAGGGGCTTCCTTGTGCACCCCTGTCTTGTATGAGAACCAGTCTTGTGCACCTGTATAGAGGGATGTTAAGCAGTAGCAGAAAGTAGCCTCCAGGTTTGGTTCTGGTGCCACCTCTGTGAGAAAGGAAATTTTGAGGAGCTCTTCAGTTTAGCAGGATTTTTGTAATCTAGAAGTCAAATTCGAAGCTAGATAAATTCAAATGAGAAAGTATGAATGTTTGGAATGGAATGTTGTTGCTAGGACAACTTGTCAATGTAGTGAATTCATTGTTTCTCGAAATGTTGAAATCAAAACTAGAAAGTTTTTTGGGTTGTTTTTGGGTTGAGGGTTTTTTTGTATGTTTGTTGTTGTTGTTTTTAATTAATGCTTAATTAATGCAAGACTTAATTCAGGGAAATATTTCATTGTCTGTCAAAAAAGTAGGTCAGATCTGAAGACCATAGTAATTTTACATTGCCTTATACTTTGTGAAAATGGTCTTTAGGAACTGTTAGGTCTTAGCTGAAAAATGCTTCCAATCTTTCATGCCATTGAAACATTGAGTTGAAACATCCTTTTACATCACGTCCAGCTCTGCTAAGTGAAGGGTTTTTTACTAACAAAAAACATCCAGACATAACGTTTCATGCATTTTTACTACCACATGGATAAATCTCGAAAGCAATTCATCATTTTTTAGAAACCATAAGATAGCTATCAGGACAATCATCATTCTTTAAGGACTTTAGGGACACATGGCTTTATTGTGAAATTTTCACTATAAAATACAACCTCACTTTTCCAAATTTGATTCAGCTTTAAATCTCCTAAGGTAGAAAGGTATAATACGTAAAACATACTCTCTCAGGAAATGCCTTGACAATGAATTTTCATAGTTTTGGAGTTCGAGGGGTTTCTTTGTCTAAATAGGAATTTCAGAAACACCCCTTCTCACAAGAATGCTGAGAACAATGGTGGTAATGCAGGCATCAACTTTGCCTCCCTAGAGAAAAACAAACCATTTTTTCAGTTCAGAGAAAGAAATAAAAAGGTAAATGAAAGGGTCGCCCCCATTCTACTTTCATGCAAGTACTGACATAAAAGTGCTATGAAAATATTAATCCTTTTGCTGTTGCTTTTAATAGGATACTAACAAAAACTGAAAAGCAGGGCCAGTGGGAGGGAAGGGAAGGACTCCAGGGATAATTTTCTTATTTTGCTTAAAAGCAAAAATCTCCCAAACTCCTTCTTTATTTCTATTACAGTAGATATAATTAAAAAATGCATTAGATGGTCATACCATAGTTGATGAGAAGAGGAAAATATTTTGTCTAGTTCATCCATAATGATATTTAAAAGCTTGATGGATGTGGACTCCTGTTTCTCAGCATTATCAAATTCACGGTATTACACTCAAATTAGGTTAATATAACATTAAAAAATAACTCATAAATTAAATAAATTACTCATAAATCAACATAAGAAATACTATGTATGTAGTTGGGGAAAAAAAAAGGAGAATTTATTACAGGCAACTTCAAAAGACTACAAGGGTATCCAAGAAGTTATGCAGGGAGAAAATTAAAAGGGCCCATGCTGAACTAAAACTTAATTTGGCTATTGGCTTAAAAAACAATAAAAAATATTTCTATAAATGCATCAGAAAAAAAAAAAAGAAGAAGAGCTAAGGAAAATCTCCATCTTCTGTTGGATGTGGGGAAAAACACAGTGACAAAGGATGAAGAAGAGGCTTGAGTTAATTAATGCCTTCTTTGACTCAGTCTTTAATAGTAGGACCAATTGTCCTTGGGTTAGCCTGCCGTTGAGCTGGAAGACATGGATGTCTTCCAGACCAAAAACTCTATGGGACTGGATGGATCCATCCACCCTGAAGTACTGAGGAAATTGGTGTAAGTGCCACTGAGCCACTTTCCATTATTTACCAGGAGTCTTGATCAACTGGGGAGGTCCCAGTTGACTGGAGGTTAGCAAATGTGACACCAACCTACAATAAGAATAGGAAGGAGGATCCCAGGAACAAAACGTGGTACCGGGGAAGGTCATGGAGGAGATCATCTTGAGGGCCATCACATGGCACGTACAGGACAACCAGGGGATCAGGCCTAGTCAGCATGGGTTTAGGAAAGGCAGGTCCTGCTTGAATAGCCTGATCTCCTTCTATAACAGGGTAACATGCTTAATAGATGAGGGGAAGGCTGTGGATGTCATCTACATAGCCTTTAGTAAAGTGTTTGACACTGTTTTCCACAACATCCCCCTGGAGAAGCTGGCAGCCCGTGGCTTAGATGGGCATACTCTTTGCTGGGTAAGAAACTGGCTGGATGGTCAGGCCCGGAGAGTGGTGGTGAACGATGCCCAGGGCTGAGTGTTGGGGCCACTCCTGTTTAACATCTTCATCAATGATCTGGATGAAGGGATCAAGTGGACCCTCAGTCAGTTTGAAGATGACACCCAGTTGAGCAAGATGTTTGTTGATCTGCTGGAGGGCAGGAAGGCTCTATAGAGGAATCTGGATAGGATGAGTTGATGAGCTGAGGCCAATTGTATGACATTCAATAAGGCCAAGAGCCGGGTCCTGCCATTGAGTCGCAACAATCCCATGCAGCTCTACAGGCCGGAGGAAGAGTGACTGGAAAGATGCTCAGTGGAAAAGGACCTGGGGGTGATGGTTGAAAGTGGCTGAACATGACCCAGAGTGTGCCCAGGTGGACAAGAAGGCCAAAGGCATCCTGGTCTGTATCAAAAGTAGTGTGGCCAGCAGGACCAGGGCAGTGATAGTCCCCTTGTACTCAGCACTGGTGAGGCCACACCTTGAGTATTGTGTTCAGTTTTGGGCCTCTCACTACAAGAAAGACATTGAGTCCCTGAACCATGTCCACAAAAGGGCAGTGGAGCTCAGGAAGGGTCTGGAGCACAAATCTTATGAGGAGCGGCTGAGGAAGCTGGAGTTTTTTTAGCCTGGAGAAAAGAAGGCTCAGGGGAGATCTTATTGCTCCCTGCAACTACCTAAAAGGAGGTCATATTGAAGTGGGGGTCAGTCTCTTCTCCCAGGTAATAAGTGATAGGACAATAGGAAACAACCTCAAGTTGAGCCAGAGGAGCTCTAGGTTTTATATTGGGAAAAATTTCTTCACTGAAATGGTTGTCAAGCCTGGAACAGGCTGCCCAGGGCAGTGGTGGATTCATCATCCCTGGAGCTATTTCAAAGATGTGTGGTGCTTAGGGACATGACTTAGTGGTGGACTTGGCAGTTCTGGGTTTAATCAATGATCTTAACAATCTTTTCCAACCTGAGTGATTCTGTATATATGCACGCATTATATACATGAATGTTTTCATAATACACCTATTTTTGCACATTTTTTTAATAGAGAGAGAAAATGCAATTATTTGACTTTCAAAAGTAAACATTTCCTTCCAGCTGGTTTTGAGTGCTAAAAACATTGACTTGAAAGAATGGAACAAACAAAGAGAGAAAAACAGATTGTCTAGCTGAATAGCTCTAGACTGCTAGACCAAAATGACCTTTCGATATAAAAGTTGCCTCCCTCTCCACCTCCCCCAGATCTGAAAGATTTTAAGAGAATAACCTCTAGTAACCTCTTTGTGCTACAGTGACATTTCTCTTTTATTCCATCATGCATATATTATGTCCTTCAGTATGTACCTGCCTCATGTATTTTAATCTAATAGTGTAGCACAGATTTCCATAGAAAATGTCATCCTCCTCCAAAGGGTTATGGACTGAAAAACATTCAGCTGAGAGATCTTTCTTCTCATTTTGATGAAATAGAAAGTATTGGTTTTACTCTCACCAGTAGAAACATAAAATGTAACCTTCTCTAGTGGATCTTCTACAGTTTTTCAGGTGCTTGAATTTGCAGTTTGAATATTCATAGGTCCAAATATTCATAGGTCCAAACCAGTTACAGGATCCCCATTGCTGGTAGCTCTTCTGAGAGATCTGCCTTTCAGATTGGGGGATCATTGGGAATCATGTGAGAGAGTCTGCACAGGCGTGAGGAGCCAGGCTGTACCTTTGCTCTGTAGGAGCTTTATCACCTCGTTGCTCTGGGCTTATTTTATTTTCTGTGCTATGCAAAGAATGGCCACAGACTACTGTCAAATACCTCTCTTTAGAGGCTTTTAATACTCATAATCACAGTGTTTACTTAGCATCAAATCTCTGTACATTTGCCTCTTGTTTGTTATTCCCTTTACCTACAGACATTACTTTGCTTGTTCTCTTAGAGCATTCTAGTGACACCACCACTAGATTCACCCTTGCTGCTGAAGGATACCCCTGATTTGCCTAAATCTTCAGTTAAATTTCTACTAGTTAGACAGTGCTTCAGTGATGAAAATAATTATATCAGCTCCTGATGTCACATTTTCTAAGTAAACACACCCTCATTTCTTGCAATACTGTTGATTTTTTAAAAGTGAAGAAAGACAAAAAAGGTCAGTGTTATCCCCGAATTATATCCCTGAAATAATGCAGATTTACAATCAAATATACTTAATTTTAGTTATATGAGCTTGAGTTTATAGTATCATGTCCATGAAGCATTTAATTCTTCCGTTTTTCCTTAGAAAAGGGACTATATTGCCAAATTTGGTTGAAGATGTAGACACTGGAAAACAGTATAAAAAATCCTTTATAAAATTGTTTTAATAATGTAAAAAGCTAAACCAGAGTTTGAAATTTTCTTAGGATAAAAATGTACTTTTAGAATCTACAGCAAAAAAATAAGGCATGAAAACTTTAAAAAGTGGTTTGACTGGAAAACTAAAGTAAATTAGCTTTTCATATGCCCAAGTTTAAAGAAATAAAAAAAAAATCAAAACGAAATTATAATAGTATGTTGCAGTTGGAAAAGATCTGCGAAAATATGTTCTCCAATGCATAAAAGGAATGACTTCTGTTGGTAGTTCTTGCTGACAGAATGTCTTGTTAGTAAGACAGATAGGGTTCTGTGCTTTTGTAAACACACTAGTTACCTTCAGTGATAGTCTGTAGTTTTCATGGTCCTTTTTTCCTACATTACATGTCTGGGCCTAAAGTCAGGCATTTGATAAATGTGCACATCTATAGACTTTCCCGTAATACTTTGTATCCTTACCTTGGTATATTTTATGCATTTGTGAAGACAGTAGTTAATGATTCAGCTTAAGAAGACAAGGATCCTTCTCGATATATAGTTAATTCTTTTTGACCCCAAAATTAATGTAACTGATTAATTTAATTTCATGCCTGCTAAAGGCTTTGTACCCGTAAGTTTCCAGGCCCTACTTAAGCTTTTTTTGTTGGATGAGGAGTTTAGAATTCACTTGCTCTGAGTTTAGAACATGCCATTCCTAATGGAGATGTTTTAAAGCTAAGCTTTTGGAAGTATCACTCTTCCATAAAGACAGATGTCCATCCTATCACTTCTTAGAGAAAGCAACTCAGCTCTATCCTTCTCCTTACTTTGCAGGAACAATGATTTGAGAAGGCAGTGGAAGTCTAAATTATCAAACATCCACTGATGTAATCCTTTTAACTTAGCTGCTCTCTCTTGGCCTACATTAGCTGTGTGTGAGACCTGCAAGTTATTCATCAAGTGTTTAGCAGTAGTTTGTAACTAAGCTGACGAAAATTCCTGTATATATTAGATTTTTAAGCAATTAGAAGAATTGAAGGAAATGAACCAACACACTTTGGAAGCTCACAGCAATATCCTCTTTGTATATCTTCATATTGGGGCTCATTTTAGTCTTCTAAATGTGCACAAAACCCACATTCCATTGCTAGGAATGAGACAAAGCACTCTGAGGTGTTGATACAATCTGAGAATGCCATACAGGATGTACAAACTTTTAATTTAAACAGTGCACACTGAGGGAGTCAGGGTGCACTTATAAATTAGGCTTATAAAGTATTCATCAGATTCCTTTTGTGCATTAAACTGCTGCATATGCATTATACATTTACTTTCCCTTCTACACCTCTCTCTGTCTTGATCCTTCTGTATGCAATTCATGCAAACATAGTCTCAAGTTCAGTTAGAACCAGTGGACAAATCTGGATATCATAGGGAGTCTACGAACTATATTTCCCTACATGTCTGTTATTTCAGTGTATATCTGTGACTCTAAGGTTCAAAAATATAATTGTTTACAAACTTCATACATCCACTATGGCACCATTGCAATTTACAATAGCCAAGGATAATGTCCTTGTCAGTCTACCTCACAAATATCCATGCAGACAAAGTAAAAGGACTGAAAGATTACAAATTACTCAAATTTAAAATAATTATAGCTTTGGACCTATGACTATATAGTTAAAAATGTAAAATACAAACAATGCATGTACTGTTTCTGACAGGTTTTTTTGTTTCCCTCCTCTTCTCCTCTGCTTATTTTCAATTCCTCTCTGGAAAGTGATTGGCAGATTTTACAACAAAGGACAAACAAACCTGAAGATTGTTTCTTCCTTGTGTTTCAGAGACCTTCTTTCTTTGACAGAGAATTTAAGGAATCAAGGTAATTGCTTCTACTCAAGAGATTCTAATCCAATTTAAGAAGAAAAATTGACTGAAGTGTGGGAGTTGAAAGTGGAACAAAAAAGGTTATCTTACATATTGTGGCCATGACTGAAATTAAAAAAAAAAAGAAGTAAGTTATGCTTACAGTGGTTATGCTGATTTAATTATCCAAAGAAACCTAGTTTCTAATTCTTCTCAATAGCTCCCGTTTTACTGTGAGGTTTTATCCATAAATATATCTCTAAAAAAAGGCAAAATTGTGTATTAAGATAGCTACACTTACTTATAAAATATATCCAATATATTCCAATATATTGTCTTTAGGAATTGCCACTTCCCTGTATGTATGACACGTATGCATCACATGTGTGTGCATGTGTCAAGGAAGCAGAAGTATCGCTATCCTAAGTGCAAGAGGTAATACAATTACCATCACTGATGGCCATCATTAATACATCTCAGTTCAAGGGAAATACAGAAAGATGCAACTGAATGAAATACTACTTGCCGACAAAGCAAATGCACAATAGTACCAAAACCTTCACTGTTATTACAAAAATCATGAAAGATAAGTTCTCAATGGAGGCATAGAACACACTGTCTCTAAAATAATGTATAGCCATGCACTGAATATTGACATCCAAATATGAGAAACAGGGAAAAATTATATGAGAATAAATAAGTATGTGTTTTACTAAACAGTAAGGAACACAACGGTTTTACATTAGTCTGCAGGTCATAAARGAAGTGTGAATCTAGTAGAGATTATCTGCATTGGGATTTAAAAGAAAACAAACCAAACCCAAACCCATCTGTAAGTAAGTCAAAAGTAGCTGTTGTTCACTGTACATCTGTGATAAGAGCTCTATTAGATGAAATAAATTACGTGCTACCAAGAGACTCCCTTCCTGCTCTGAAGACGTGAGGGACATTTCAGTTCCGCTTGTGTGCTTGTATGGATGAGAGAAGGAGGGTGGGCATGACTCATTCTAACAGACAAAACCTACTCCCAGAATAAATGTGCAGACCCTAAAAATAACAAGACAAACAAAATGTGCAAAAGAGAAAAAGGAGAAAGCATCTTGCATAAATAAAGGAGGTGAAAGAAGAGATAACCATCTGAAATATCAGTTAAATATAAAATAATGCATTGGTAGGCAAGTAAGGAAAAGCAATCATTCAGAGCTTAATGTCTTATGCCATTAATATCATGCATGCATAAGTTGTCTCTTACAATATTGCTTCTAAAAATATCACATTTTTGTCTTCCACAATTTGCAAAAAGAAGTGCACTTCACAACCATTAGCCACATCTCATTTCTGTGATAGATTCTCAGTTGATATCAACCACTGTGACTTCATCCATGGCAGTTGAGCTTTTTTACATTAATTTAAGATTTTAATATTTTCCTTAGATATTCTTTGGAGTGTAAGAAAGCTTTGGGAGAAAAAATGTTCTTAGTATTCATTTAAATCCAAATAACATTCAAAACCAAATAAGCTTCCACAATTCCAATGTGCACACACAAAATTTCACAGTTGTATGACCACCCATGGAAAAGGTCCTCCTTCATTTAGTTCTCTGATATAACCCCCTTCAGGCAACGTATTGCAGTATCTATTTTTCATCCAAAAACAGTCCTCAGTTCCTAGACTGGCCAGAAGATCATTAATGCAGAGAAACATTTGTCTATCACAGACATAACAAACTATTTATCTCTCATACTTGATTAATTTAGAAGACCCCAAATCCTCTCTAGGGACTGTAGCAAATACAAAAGCTGTTCCTAAATGATAAAGTAAATGGTTGAGTTTCTCAGCTGCCTAGCTACTAGGTAATAAAAAACAACAAAAAGCCAACAAAAATACAGTCAGACAACAGTTTGTTATATGGGACATATATTTGCCTACTCAACATAAGGGCTAGCACACACCCCAGATTTTGCCAAGTGTAATGCGTATGAGCGCAAACTGGCATAATACTGCCAAATCAGCACATACATAGTCTAGTTGGTTATTGTTAGAGGGTTTTGTGTGAGGACTAACGTCTGGAAATCACTGAAAAATAGTGATTTTTTTTATATATATATTAAGATTACTAGGGATCTCTATCTGTTGATTGTTCTTCAGCTATGCTTGAACACATTTAAAAATGGCTATGACAGTAAGAGAGAATGGAAAATGCAGATAGGTAGAGACAATATACTCACAGATCACAACTTATACTTTTTTTCCCCCTGCATTGATAGTGATTCTGATTTCAAATTTTTGGAGGAACTAGCATTTAGCAGCCCATTGGAAGATGGCCAAGCAATATTTCAGTTTGATTTATTGTTTTAGAAGCAATGCCTTGGAATAAAAATCTGATTTGGCTCTCAGATTAAGAAAGCAATACTGAGGGAAAATGTTAATTAGGCTTCTAGCAACAACTTAACATAGCATTCTTCCATTTCAAAGAGCAGTCCTTGATGTGCCACTGTCCTGGGTTAGTTATATATTCTGTTACCACCCACAAAAGCTGGATAAATTTCATAATTACATACCTGGGACTCCTTATCTCAACTGAGATAAGCACTCCAGCCGACAGCAAGCACCACCCACCCTGGTTATCTGATCTCAGGTAATGGCCCATTAGCACCATCCAGCCTGACTAATTAGCCTGAACCCCATCGGAGGACCCTGGATCATCTCTGAGAACCCTCGGGAGCATCTCGGAGGACCCTAGGGCTCGTCCAAGCTCATTACCGAAGCAACCAATAGAACATCGGGAAGATCCTCTTCCGTTGTGAAAGTCCCCGCCCCTGGGGGAGGTGCCAGCCAAGAAACAGAGCATAAAACAAGGGTTTTGGATGGGAGAAGATACCCTCGACGCGACGGGACTCCGCTCTCGATGGGACTCTTGACTCGACTCGACTCGATTCGACTCGACTCAACTCGGCTCCACTCCACTCCACTCCACTCCACTCCACTCCACTCCACTCCACTCCACTCCACTCCACTCTACTCCTCAGAACTGGATTCAGCTAGCTACTCCACTCCACTCCTCGGAATTGGATTCAGCTAGCTACTCCACTCCACTCCTCGGAATTGGACTCAGCTACTCCACTCCACTACTGGGACTGGACTACCAGGCCTTCCTGCAGGACCAGTGCCTAACTGGACTGCACAGCTACCACCCTTGTCAACAGGGTRTCAGGTTGTACCGTGACTCTGTCGGTTTGTTGAAGCCCATGTTTCTGTATTACTGCATTTATTTTAACCTTTTTTATTAAAATTGTAATTTTGACCTAAAATCTCTCAAGGTATTCAGTGTGGGGTTAATTTCCCCTGCCGGTTTACAGCCAAACCAGCACAGCCACAAGGAGCTGCACTGTCTCGCAGTGGTACCTTTCCTCTGAGATTTCCGACAGCAAAATTATATTAGAAGATGGCAAAAAATATGTTACTCTCCTAATATTAATTTTCCATGGAAGCAGTCATTTTAGTTGCCATAGGAATGTTATATAATGTATTTTGATGGTGGTGTGCCTTATGTGATTATTGAATAGGAAGAAGTTAACATTATGAAGAATTCAGAGGACCTATGGCAGACTTTAGGGAATTTTTCAAGCATAAAATGGAACTTCTTGGAACAGAATCAAAATGATAAGTAACATAATTATTACACAGGTGTACATAATGCACAATCTCCTTATTCTGATGCATAATTTTCTTTTCTCCTGAAAGACAAATAAGCCCCTCCCTATACTTGCATCCAGTGTACAGGCAATTTTGGGAGAGAAGTTATGTTAACATTATGGTGATTATACTGTGCCTTTTTGGCATGTAATTCATGCATCAAGCTGCCCTGGGTTGTTTATAACATGCTATGAATGTGGAAACATGATTGATTTGACAGATTTCAGAATGCACTGAGGGATTTGGGATACGAATGCAACATCACCTTTTTAACAAAATGCCATGAAGACAGAGTCAAGCAGTAAACACTTGCTAGGTAACATAAAGGACAGTCCTGAGATTCAGTTATTGGGATAGAATTCCAAAAATATGGACTTAGCTTCAGGGTCTGCTGTGAACCTCCTTTCTATCTGGTCTAAGTACCAAAAATCGGTGACTGCTGAATTCTGTGATACCAGAAAAATGCATTGGTAGGTGGACAAGGATATATCCCTGTTTCTTCAACAGTAAATATGGAAATCTGATCCAAAAGTAAGAAGTGATAAATACCAGGCCACCAAAATTGAGAAAATTTGAAGGAAAATTAGATTTTTGGCTCATTTCCTTAGTGACTATAACTGTACCAAGAAAGCCTGACCAGATCCTGTTCTGTGGCCCTGGCACAGCAGAGTTTGTCTGTGTGACTAAACCCTCGTGTTTCCTCAGGTTTTACTGTTTGCATATTGGGAAGCATCTCTGGCTTGTGCTATCTTTTGAACTGGGGCCAGGCAGAGGTTATTTGGCACAAGCTGCAGCCGTGCCTGAAAGTGGGCTAACTTCTGCACAAGATGCTCTCATGCCTGTACTTCAGACTGTGCCTTTGCCAGATTTAATTTCCTAGCATAGATGTAACTGACAATGAACTGCAGTGACAGTAAAGTTCACCAATATGATGAGGGACTGCACTTCTCAAGAAAGAACAAAATGTAGGAACAAGAATTAGTTTGGGTTTTTTTGTGATTAGACGTTTATGTCTCAACTCTTCATATCAGACCAGATGCTGACATGCTGGGCCAACTGCAGCTCAGTACTACCTACACCAGTTCCACCTGTTTCATCCTCTCAGTGGACCCTGCTTTTGGGCCAGGGAATGGGCTAATTGACATCCAGATGTCTTCAGTAATATGTTTTCTACAAATCTAAAAAAACTACTGCTCCTGCCTAGAACAGCTTGGGTGGATCTTGAGCAATGCCTTAGTTCTCTGCATAGTTGCATATGGGGTAACAGGACATAGAAACTCAATAGGAACAAGGATCTTGGTCTTGTTCTTTCGAGCATCCTCCCCACCACATGCAGTTTTCTATTGCCACTGCTTTTTAGTCACCCCAACACACCAGGCCCACCAGATGCCCAGGTTAAAAGGAGGCGACACGACTGAGCTGAAGGAAATCTTGCTTTTCAGGTTCAACTGCTCAGGCACTGGCTTTCCGATCAAAGTCCCCTTCCTCCCTCACGTTCCCTGAGGAAGTTTGGATGAAAAGTTATTGAGAGATGATCAGTATGCTGCCACTTTCTCAGCTTGGCTTGTCTGACTGAAACAACCAATTTTGACTGCAAACAGAATTGCAATGCCAGAGTTAGTGTTGCTTGTGTCGCCAGCTTAATAAACAGAGCAAAGAAACCCTGGCACAATGCACAGCACAGAACTGGAGCAAAGTCACTGCTAGCTACTGTCTCCAGTAAGAGAAAATACTTTAAAGATTTCCGGGTCAGTGGATTTTTCCACTGGCTTTATTCCAGATGCTGGAATACCAAGGATGATGCATGCAAAATCTCAATGGCTTTGTGATAAAAATTCTGTGGATTTTTGTATTACTGTCCAATAGATATACCCTGTCTGACAATTTCTTACGAGTGATACTTGTTTCAGATGGCATCTGTTGTACCTGTTTATCAGTGCCTTGCATTTATTTTAAGCTAGTATTTTGCAAAATTCTCCATATAGAATGAGTGCTGCAGTGCAAGAAAGTCAACGTGGAAACAATGAAAGTAAAATCAACTTCAAAAGATAAAAGTGTGAATTTTTTAATACTTCAGACTGTAAGACTGATAGTTACATCAAGTTCTAAATGTATCTCTTCAGTCTTCTTAAAATAGTGTCCATAGTCTCATACATAAGTATGCAAATATACTTTTAAATAAACAGTTCTGAAGATTCCAGAGAGTAAAATATATCTATTTTATTATTTCATTGCTTTGAAATAACATCCTTAAAGTACAAAAGAGGAAAAAAATAACCTTAAGAAACAACAAACCAACAACACCTCCACAAGAGACTTAAATTGTACAGTTCCCTGAATATATGAACAATGAAAAAATCTTCAGTGTTTCACCTGATTTATGACTGACACATTTCAATGTCTGCTTTCAAGTAAGAAAATGATTTGGAGCTTTGCCACACTAGCAGCATCTATAAGATACAAGTGATACTGGTATATATGATGTAAACAAAGAAGATTATGTCCTCTAAATATATCCATTTACTTGTTTCTTTTGCTGCCTTCCAAGCTCTAAATTTCACTGTTGACAAAGTGATTGAAATGTTGAAAATAAGTAATTTCACTTGCATGCAAAATATGACTTAGCTGTAGTAGTAGGAGGGCTCAGTGCAGTACACCAGTACATTTTACAGGCAGAAAACTGCAAATTATGAACCTAAGATTTTAGAAGTTTATAATTAGTTTTTGAATATATCAGAATAAAATATATTCGCAAATTATTCGCAATTTCAACTACTTATATGGAAAAAAAATACTTGAAAATTGACTTTGTTGTTATTGAGATTTTACTTCTACATTCAAATACGAGTCAATATTTGCCACCTGCAATAATACAAGTATCCCTGCTGGAACTACTTTTTTTTTCCTTAATTAGTGATGCCAAAATGTATAAGGTTTGTGCAATAAAGTGAACTTAAAAGCAGAATATTAAATTCTAAATTCGTTGCAATGTTCTTCCATGCAATCTGATGTTTTTTCTACAGTAGAGATGATTTTTTGATTGTCTTGGGAAAAACAAATAATTAACAGTGAAAAAAAATTACTATAGCTGTTTCCCTACCCCAGAGACTCATTGTAGAACACAGAGACCTTCATCCAAAATTCAGCTATTTGAAATGCATTGAGATATTGATCAGCACCATTTACTAATGATATCTGCTTTTCATCATTTGTTTGTGTAATATCATATATATTATTGCGGCTTTACAGAGAACTTGCTGTGCTTACTGCTGCTTTGGTTTTCAAATTATTTGTGATGTTAGGAAGCCCTTAAATGTCAGATTATGAAGTACTTTTGGAACAAAATGTATCAGAGCAATTTCCATCAAATTAGCCCTTTTTCTAACAGAGATATGAAGGAGGCTGAAATGGACTCTTGGAAAAAAAGAAAAAAATATTTTCTTTGTCAGGGAAGAAGTTTTCTGACAAATCTGTTGAAGAAGGAATGTGCATAATTAATACCTACAGTATTAGTCCATTGAATTAATTTGCAATGTTCAAGCATATCCTTGAATCTGTGGGTAAATCAACATCCAATTATTACTCTATTTTGTTAAGACTTTATGTATGTTTTTAAATCACATGTGGTAATATGGTTTTCCACATGGCTACATTCTTCTCTTAATCAACTCTGAATTTTGCTAGGATATACTGTCTTTCCTCATATGCCTAAAAACTTCAGAAGCCAGATGTGAATCACATTTTTAAGCAGTATCCCATACCATAAAGATTTAAAACCTCAAAAATGTGAGTGAAGAAATGCCACTTCCTACTGGACTAAGCTTTTGTGTTATTGAAAAATTTAACTGCAGTTTCCACATGTGATTTTGAGGGATGTAAGCCTAACGTACAGAAATGGATATATTTATTTAATGAAAAAGCTTGTTTTGGAGCAAATTACCTTTGAACAGTCATAATATCTTGGCTTTGGTTGGTTGTTTCGAAGTATTTAAATACAACATATTTGGTAGAATTTTAAACAACTGTATAACTTTCACTTTATATACATATGGGAAAAAATAGTTCTTATTTCCCTTCCTTCTGCCAGAAGATACTTCAATTTTCCTTCCTTGTCAATTACCAGTGGAATGAAAAATAACAGGCAAAATAAAATTTTCTACATGCAAATGAACAGATGTTGTTCTTAAAAGTATTATGAAGTTTTGCATTTCTCATTGAAAAAGAAAATCATTGGGAAAATTGATTAAAACAAAAAGGAAATGTTGCCACAGACTTCTAAAACAGAACAAACCAGTGGAAAATCACATTAAAATTCCAGTAAGAGAATGCCGAAGGGAAGAGAGAGATTCCAAGAAATGTTTGAGAAATCAGTCTTCACCCTGCAGTGCCTCTGAGGAAGGCACTGTGCTCAATTTGTGTGATTTACAAACTCAATATGGGGAACAAATAGGGTTATAATCAAAGATGACTTCGTAATAATAAATAATTGAGGTACAGACAGTTACTCTTTTCTCTGAACACTGGCAACAAGTTAAATGAGAATGAATGAAGATTCATCATTAAAAAAATACTTCCCCTTTTCACTATGACAATTTGAAAAAAACCCAAAGMAACAAAACATTGCGGTCAGCTCTTTTCTTCAGATTTGCTTATTTTGCTTGGCTTTTATATCTTGTTATCTTTAAGTACTTTGGAACAGGATTTTCCCTTCCTGCTCCTTTTGTATTCCTGGGATATTCCTAAAAACAGTTTTCTCTCCCACTCTCATGCTAATTAATACATGGTAGGGTGCTATATTGTGCAGTGTACATTAGTGCTACTAACATTTTGCTTCCTCTCTCAGTAATTAGCATGAGATGATGAAAGGAGACATTTTTCACTAATGAATGCTCATACAGCACTTTGAACATGTAAAGCCCTATAGAAGGATGAAATGCAAAGTTTCCAGTTCTTTCCCTCAAGGTCTAAGTCCATGTTTGGTTGGCTTCATCTCTTCTCCTGTGGCTAAAGCCTTTCATTTACATATTGGATTTCAGTGATGTTAAATGATAAAATATTGAGAGTATAGGAGGATTAGAGTTTGTATTCATAGGAAAAACCTGTATGAAAAAGCAACAATGGGACCAATTTATATGTAATTATTGTAATGCCAACTTCCATAATCTTCGTATTTAGCAATGTTACCTGAGTATTGTTTCTTTCATTACATTGACTAGATTTCCTTTGCTGAATACTCATCTAACATCGTCACTATGGCACTCTCCTGAGACCCATTTCCTCCTTACATTTTGCAATTTTTTATTGTTTTCCCTGAATTTATGATTGTGTCTTTCAGATTTTGCCTTCTGACAGTCATTGCAATTATGTCCTCATTCATCCCCCTAGTTTTATGCAATTAATATTACCAACATGAGTTGTAGTATAGGTCCTCTGGAATAAAGAAGCTGTATATATATCAGAAGAGGAGACTGCAAACTTTTTCGTAACCCTCATATTATAAATATATTGGAATCTGGCTAAAGCAACATTGTGACCTCAATAGGAATTATAAGTATTAGTAAAGTATGGAATCTTTTTTTTTTCTTTGGTTCATAAAAACTTAAGAAGAGGCAGCACCAACACTTTCTTGGACGAAACAGTAATAGCTCTTCTTAGCTAGCAAGATTAGCTGGGTTATTATATGACTAAGCTGATAAAGGCAGTTTTATTGCTCAATTCCTATTCAATTCAAGATTTACAGGTGGAGATGACTTTCCTGTAATCACAATGATCTGCTCTAATGCTTTATCTCAGGGTATCTAAGTCATTGTTTTTGACTTGACCCTTGCACTTGTGTGAAACTGTGGGGTTTTTTCCCACAGCTGGATTGCTTTGGTCCTTTCATTATGGAAGACTCATAGTTTCTTCTTTGTCTGCATTTTCTTCCTGTGTCTCCAAGAGCTTTGCTATCGCCCACGGTTTTGCATGTGGTTCTAAAGCTTGCTTATTTCCTACTTGAACACATCCTTCAGATTTTGTTGATAACCATCCAGCCCCGTGATGTTCTGGCTATATAATTCCTCCTCAGGTATTGTTTCACAGGGTACCTTCTTTTGTTCTGCAGTTTTCATGGTGTTTCAAAACATTTTTCTAAAGCTTTTTCACACAGTCCTACATCATCTTTTCTTTAAGATTCTCATTGATGAGTTTAATATACTAGTAATGTAAATTTTGCCCCATTTCTACAATTTAGCATAATTTATGATTTATTTTAATAATTTTATTTAGAATATTTCTATGTGATTGTGTGCAGCGGATCTAGCAGAAACCTGGTTTAACATATTGGCTTCATTATTACTGCTGTGTCAAGAATAGCTAAGCAAGATAGAGGGAATTTTCTATAAGTCTAATAGTTCCCAGATTGTTTGATAAACTGGATGTGATGTTTTGAACATGAAAAATTATCATGGGCTTGTGGAAAAAACAATGTTAAGCAGAAAAGTAAATTTTACCTGTTAAGCACAAAACTTCGTAAACAGAAAAAGCATAGAAATAGGGGGGAAAAAAAAACTGGGAAAAAACCAAACAGCCCTCACCTCAAAAGATGATATATCTCCTTGTTTTTAGACAATTCAAGTACAGCCAGGCTGTCCATGACGGCAACTTGTGTGACTTCTTTTAAATCTTGAAATTACACTGTTTCTATAGCCTATTAAACAGCCTGTTCTGGCTAGTCTTACATTAAGAAGCACGTTTTCGTAATCTATCTAAAATTTTCTTTGCTGTAAATTAAGCTGAATACTTAATGTACTGCACTCATGGGACATGACAAACAATTGATCATGCTCGTTAATAACAATTTTTATATTGGAAAATTCAGTCACAGACTTTTCAGTCAGAGGCAAATTCCTTTAACCTGTCTTGACATTTAAATTTTCTAGGTGTTTTTGGTGTCATTTTGATGGTGTCATTTTCATTCTAAACTTTTAGTAAATGCCTTTGTGAAATCAATGTATTATACTGAGCAAAGGCTCTTCTATTGCTACGAGTGGCTATTATCTACCTCTTAGTGCAATCTTGCTCTCCTCTGCTTGCCAGCCTTGCAAGTACTGTCTGTTTGGTGTTATCACTAGTGTCAAGAAAACTGATGATCATGGCAAGGTGCAGTGACAATTTTGCGCTCTGAGGCTGTCTTCCAAAGGCCCTGAGTTCCTTTTCTGACCAATGTAATTCTAATATTTTCTCATCATTTTATTCCACTATCCTGGTTTTTAATGAAAATACTGAACACTACCAAACTTAGAAAAGAAAGTACATTCATAGTCCTGCAACAGCTAGATCTTCCTCCACCATGAATCTGCCAGAAGATTTGCTACCCATATTTACTTATCACTTTTAGTAGATGCTGTACTTGGTCTTAGCCAATTGCATCTATTTTCCCGCTTACTTTTGAGAATAATAATAATAATAATAATAATAATAATAATAATAATAATAATAATAATAAAAATAAATGTATCTTGAAGCTTTACTGCTTCTTTCCTTCACCTTTTCATAGAAGTGCATTGAGTTTCTACACATCTCCTAGAAAATTACCTTTTAATAGGAAATCAATGGGGATCTTCCTCAAGGCACCTTCTGCAGACATCTGAGGTGTCACCAGGTCTGCAGAAATTCTCAAAGACAAGCTGTAACATTCAGTGCTTGCTTTAAGCTTTTCTTAGGCCACATTTCATTACACAATATTCTCACAGCTGTTGTAGACAAAAGCCAGTTGTCTTGGTTTTGGCTGAGATAGAGTTAATTTCTTCTCAGTAGCTGGTACAGTGCTGTGTTTTGTTTTCAGAATGAGAGTAATGTTGATAACATACTTATCTTATGGATTTTGCTAAGTTATGTTTATCCTAAGTCAAGGACTTTTTGTGTGTGTGTGTCTCATGCTCTTCCAGTGAGAAGAAGATACACAAAAGAAATTGAGAGGAAGCAAAACTGGGACAGGTGATCTGAACTATCCAAAGGGATATTCCACACCTTAGAATGTCATATCCATTAGATGAACTGCGGGGAGTTACCCAGAAGTGGGACTGATCCGGTTTCTGGAAGAGGGGCCTGGCATTGGTCAGTGGGAGGTGAGCAATTGTATTGTGCATCACTTGTTTGTCTGTTTTTTTCTTTCCATTATTATTATTATTATTATTATTATTATTATTATTATTATTATTATTAAATATTATTGCTTGTATTTTACTTTGTTTTCAATTATTAAACTGTTCTTATCCCATCCTATATGTTTTACTTTTTATTCTCCTCCCCATTCCACCAGGGTGGGTGGGAAGAGAGGAGTGTTGAGTGAGTGGCCACATGGTGCTTAATTTCCAGCTGGGCTCAAACCACCGGTATTCAGTCTGTATTCATCTGCATTCTTCCATAACACCTAAAATGGAGGAAAGCCTTCAACCTTTTGAGCAGTAACAAGCACATGTAGTAACAAACATGCTTGGAAATTATTAATCTTATTACAATACTAGGTTTTTTATTAACTTGTACAGTGAGTATAATGAAAAGAACTTAATGTTTTAAGGTATCTTAGACTACTTACTAAACCGAAGTGTTGTTGCATGGAGAGATGTCATTCCTATCTTCCATTTTGATCTTTTTGAGAAGGACTATCTATATAATAGACCTCTGCAACTAGCTCAATAACTTCCCTCTATCCTGCTTGGTATGTAAGCAAAACCTGAATACCACTTAGGTTTCTTAGGACTCTCTCAGGTGTTAACCAGTGAAAGAAAAACAAACCTCCACATACTGAGGAATTCCATAATGATTTCTATCAGGCTTCTGGCAGATTCATGCAAAATTTATGAATGGACATTGCCTGCAGTGACATGACAGGTCCATAAATGGACTTCTGAAGTAATTTCTCAGAATCTCTCAGTAATATTCTTCCTATACTATGAGTACTTGTCTATGTTCTCACTCCATTAAGCAGCTAGGATAAGTTCAGATCACCAGGGTACCCCAAGACACCCTTCTGATTAGTTTTGGGCTTGTTTTCAAAAAGTTTGTCTTATCACCATGTTCTTGGATGAGATGCTGATTTTTTTTTGTAGAAATCTTCAGCCTAGGCAGTGTCATTTATCACAGTTTCTGACATACCAAACAACCCTATGAAAGCAGAACAGAAGCTGGCTTTCAAGGGATAGTACATAAAATGTGTTTTAATATCAGATCATGGCTAGAGGTAACACTTAAAGATGTCCCTTTTGTCAGTCAGATCCAGACAGCTTTCAAATGTGTTCTAAAATGTACCTTGTTCTGGATAAACATTTTTTTATGGCTGCATTTGAATTAGTCACCTGGGTCAAACTCTTTTATAATAATAAATATAGATATAGTTGCTGGCTCTGCAAGTATTGTGATTTACATGTTTTGGGGATACACGGATTTAGTTATTTTTCTATAATTTAGAAAATCTAATGAAAGGTAGAAAGTAAAACAACGTAGACCATAAAAACATGTAAACCAAATATCTAGAGATCCATTCGCTGCGACTGAAAAAAGAGATGCAAAATATGATCAGATTAGAGAAAGTGTCTTTTTGCAGACACTGTGGGGGAGCATAAATAACCATACAAAAATGCAAAGTAATACTGAATCATCATACCAATGGTTAACAAACCAACATGGAAGAAAGACTAGGATATGATGGACTGATAAATTATTCAGATTGTATTCAAATATATTTATTTGTCACGATTTATGAAGACTGCTCACTGGTCTGGTGCCTTGCTGAGCTCAGCACATAGTTGACGAGGAGTTAATTGAGACTAAATCCAAGGAAAAAAGAGGTTATGCCTGCAGGCAGAAGAAACCCCCTAGGGAGCTTTCCATCATATTCGCTTCTTCATTTGAAGACATGTCGCACAAATCATCAAAGCAGCCTTTGGTTTCTAGACTCCCCTCTGAACTTGGACTTATAAATAGCAACCTACACACAAATACCAGAACTAAGAGACAACTTCTCACTTTTTGTTTGGTGATGAAATGACCTTAATCATGTATACCTTCCTTATCTCATGAATTAATTATCATGATGAAGCTTACTGAAGCCTGAAGACAATAAATACCTACACCCACGGTTCTGCTCTTGGCAATAGCTCCTCATAGAAAGAACACTGAGTCACATTTAATGTTTCATCTAGTGTTTTCCAGTCATTGACTGAGCAGGGTCGTAGTTACTGTGACCTTCAGAATTTAACTATCTAACTTCATGAGAGAGGAGGTACGTCATCACATATTTGGATATTAAAATAAAATAATGGAATTCAGTGCTGGGAGAAACAGAAAAAGACCATAATATTCACCACTTTCTAGTCCAAATGCAAAGTGCAGTACTTTGGGGTTTCCTCTGAAAAAAAGTTGAAACTATATAAATATTTAAGTAAAATTGACCTAAAAATACCAACTTTTATGAATGTTAATTTAATAATGGAAAGGAAAATAATCAGTTTCTTTCCCCTTTCTGGAAAATGAGAATGATGACTACTGGCAATATAAATTAGGTTTGTGTAAAAAATTTTCCATAAGACCTAAAAAGAGATTAAAATAAAAACCTTCAGGTTCATTCCAAAYTTTGTTTCTTGATCATTAACTTATTTAAAATCTAATAGTCTATGACACATAATTTCATTTTTTTCTTCCTGGGCATTTCTAGCAAAGGCAAAAGTTAAGGTCTACATGGTTAAGTTTTAATGCTCTAGACCCCATGACACACCAGAAATATGGAGCTGATCTCCCACTTCCAACTTAGTTGTTTTCCTACTAGAATGGAATGTTGGAGACCAAGTACAAAGATTACCTTCTGTCTCATCTCTGAAGCCTTTTTCTTCCTTACAGCAGCTACCAACTGGGCTGTAAAGAGATACTGAGTTGTTTGCGTAACTTATGCTGAAACTGTTTTACTTCATATAAAATTATTTATAGACTAATATTAAAAGAAATTATTGAGACAGTGAGAAAAATTGGTCAAAGGACCTATTTTGAATTAGATAAATAGAGATGAGATTAGATTGCTTAAGTAGGTTTCCTAGGGATACTTCTGTTCATCAAAGTAATTCTAATTCTATGTGAATGAAAAACAATGTTTTGCAGCTACTGCAATGAACCATTTCAATATTTCATTTTTTACTCTTTTTTCTTTTAGTAACCAAAAACTGTTGCTTGAATTCCTCATAAGCAGCAGAATGTTGTGATTTGGGGTTTTCTAACCAGTGTCCCAGTATAAGCTCTGTCAACAACTAATTTGCTAGTAACTATACTCAAAGGGCTTCAGAGTGTCAGTTGTAGTGGTTCTTCAGAGAGATCTCCGCTATTGCTGAGGGGGGGACTTCCAAAATGCTACATGAACCACTGTTTTCTGCTGTGGAAGAGGTAAGTTAGCACCCCTAGTATCATGATGTCAAGATCAGAAAAAGACAGCATGATTCATAAATGACTTAGGCACAGGACTTGAAGGGATAATAAGTAAGTTTGCCGATGATAGTAAACTGGGAGGAGCTGCTGAGTTCCTCGAAGGCAGGGAGGCCCTGCAGAAAGACCTCAACAAATTAGAGGTCAATCACCAACTGTATGAAGTTTAACAAAGACAGGTGCTGTATTCTGCACCTGGAATGAGGCAAACCTGGATGTACAGACTGGGGAATGTGATGCTGGAAGGCAGTGCCATGGAAAGAGACCTGGGAGTCCTGGTCGATGGCAAGTTGAGCATGAGTCAGCAGTGCCCTGGCAGCCAGGAGGGCCAACCCTGTCCTGGGGTGCATCAGGCACAGCATCGCCAGCTGGGCAAGGGAGGGGATTGTCCTGCTCTGCTCTGCACTGGGGTGGCCTCCCTTTGAGTCCTGGGGCAGTTTTGGGTGCCTCAGTGTAAGAAAGACATCAATCTATTTGAGAGTGTCCAAAGGAGCGCAACGAGGATGGTGAAGCGCCTTGAGGGGAAGCTGTATGAGGAGTGGCTGAGGTCACTTGGTCTGTTCAACCTGGAGGAGACCAAGGGGACACCCCATTGCAGGCTACAACTACCTCGTGAGGGTAAGAGGAGGGACAGACCCTGATCTCTTCTCTGTGGTCACCAGTGACAGGACCGAAGGGAACGGCCTGAAGTTGTGTCAGGGGACATTTAGGCTGGATGTTAGAAAAAGGTTCTTCACCCAGAGGGTGGCTGGGCACTGGAACAGGCTTCCCAGGGAAGTGGGCACAGCACTGAGCCTGACAGAGTACAAGAAGCATTTAGACAATACTCTGGGGCACATGGTGGGTTCTTGGGGATGGTCCTGTTCAGGGCCAGGAATTGGACTTTGATGATCCTTGAGGGTCCCTTCCAACTCAGAATATTGTCTGGTTCTGTGATTCTGTGATTTTGCTTCCCTATTTTTTCAGCCATTTTTCTCCTCCGAAAAAATGGAGATCATAATAAATTAATTGTCAGTCTTTTCTTAAAAAKATGGTTATATATCTTGATTTAGAGGCTCCAGAAACCAAAAATAGCTATAGGTAAATTTCAATTTTATTTATTGCCTGTCTGCTCCCAAAGCACAGTTATTAAGGAAGGAATATCTCATAAGTTCATTCAAAGACTTTCTCCTATATCATGTGAGGCAATAAGAGAACAAGAGGAGAGCTTGTGGTCATATTTTAACCAGCAGCTTTTCAGGAACCTGAGGAAGTTAATAGACAAGGGAAGAAATGTCAATTTCCAAGGATGAAAAAAAAAGGTGGCAAAAAGAAAAGCTTTTAACTTTATCCTCACTGAAGTCTGTAGAAGTCTTGAAGATACTTGTGAGTAAAATCCTACTCTTGCTCCCAGAAACAGAAGAGAGCTGTGGGAAGCATGCCCAGGATGTGAAGGCCCCAGTGCTCACTTCAGCCATAGTAAATTAATATTCTTGGCAGCAATGTGGCAGTTGTTCCCTCTTGTTAGCCTTTTAAACCAGCCTTTGGGCAGAAAAAAACCTAAATAAAAAGTCTGATCCATTGCTAGAGACCAAAATTCCAGCTTTTTTGGAAGGAGAATGCGCTGATATGGCAAAGACACTGAATGCCACCAGCTTCAGGAAGCAGTTTTGTTAAAGCAATTTGTATATAGGAGTCAGTGTTGTAAAGGTTACAGCTCCCCTTTAACCTCTCTCTCTATACCTATTGAAAGACTTGGTGTTCAGGTCACCTCTTTCTATCTCAGTCTTGCTGAATCAGTGACCCACAAACCTAACACCTCCTCCAGGGTAAAAAATGCATGAGCTTGTTCTTTAATCCGTGTCCTTAGGGTACATGCTTATTTTAAATCTCTCCAATGCCTATTAACATTAGCAAAAATTGCTATAGCTTTCCCCATTAAAAAAAAAAAAAAAAATAAAAAAAAGAGAAATTGGGCTAGAATGTAATGAAGACTTTATTATCCTGACACAGCAAAGTGTCCCTTTTGCTATTGTGCTTTAAAGAGTATAATCTCTTGATATGCAATGGAAAGCACACAGATAATTAGTGCAGCTTTAATAATGTTTTAATTTATTGAGAAGGTAAAGTCTCACTGGATGCTCTGGGAACACCCCCAAAACACTCTGAGTTTGAAAGTTTTGGGGCAGTTTTTATGTTGGAATAGTTTACATCGATTTCATAATGTCTAGAATAATGACCATTCTGTGGGTTTATTTTTTAAAATTCACAATCTATTTAATCAATTACCCAGTTTTAATTTCTTTAATATCCTACAGGACTGCATGGTACTAGGAAGCATGCCAAATAACTTTCAAGTCAATTTTATATGTTCTGTCTAAAAACTTACAATTTTCTGACGTAACCAGTCTATAAGAACTTAAATTTTCTGATGTTACCAGTCTATTTAGTGATTCTACTCCTCCATTCACCAAATCATTCTTTTGAGTCATCACATGAAGTGTATAACTGCAGTGAACAAGCATTAAAGAATTCTGTGCAGTGCTTGAAGATGATTGTGTGTCTTTAGAGACTTATATGTCCCCAGGCCCTGTCGTTTTCAGGAGAGACTGCTGCTGTTTCAAAGTCATTGATTTGTACTTTCTGCCTGACTTCGTTCGTATGGAGACACTCACACACACAATAAAACTTTTTCTGAGGACAAAACAAAAACAGGGAAACAAAGCTTATGTACAAATACCTTAAAATCCAAGTAGCTCACAAAACTCATTATGTTTCAACACAAAGAAACTCATCATGCTAAGTCAACTGAAGTATAAGATTTATACCATTTTCTGCCAGCTCCTGGTAAATAGCACTGACTTACTTTTGAACTTAGACTTTGTCCTATTTATATGTGTTTATATGACATACAGGCAGAATCTTTGGTTGCCAGAATTTAATAGCTGAGAGTGCTATTAAACATGACATAAACAACCAAACTGCGCATGGTCAACTTCATCACCCATCACCCTCTCTTCTGATATTCTCTGTCTCTCTAAACCTATATATTATCATCCAGTTTTGAGGCAAAGTATTTTTCAATTTTTTGCAATGTATCAAATAATTTTAAAAGAGGAATTCACTGATTGTATTATACATTGAAAATGGGATACAAACCCATGAAACAATGGTGCTTAATCAGATGAGATACAATTATCAGATATTTAGTAAATTGAGAGTATTCTACTCTGTAATTTAACTCTAAAGGAATTTTAAATATCCACAATTCATGGAGGACATCTGGTAAGTTAAGATTATTTTAAGACTTGCTTTCAGAACAGCATTTTCCTCTGATCCAGATCTTTTCTGGAAACTTATGCAACCCATGACTTTATTAGTGTATAGCGTTTCTTGAAATGTTTCCTGCTCGATACGATGCACCTATTGATTGATCAGCAGCTCCTGAGTTTCATTAAGGAGTGATACATAAAAATGCAAGGTTTAAATGAAAAGAAAAATTTTAGTAACTTGCAAGGGGCTGTCACGTCTCTATTCTTCACTGTCTATGTTGAAACCAATAGTCAAAGCAGAGTAGAAAAGATGTATGGTTATAATTTCTTTTACAAATGACAAACCTTTCTTTTAAACTAAAAAAGCCCCTAAAACTGTAGGTCTGTCTGAAAATAAGTTTCATTGCTTTCTCTATTGCCTGTAAAATGTCAGGAGAGTTTCAAACAAACAGCAAACAAATGACAATAAGGGCCACTGTGTTCTCTTCACCTAACTGGAGTGCCACAAGGCACTTTAGCCAAGATTTTTCAGAAGGCAATTGCCAGAGACAGGCCAGTGTTGAACCGTAGAGAAAGAACTCTTCTGTCGTTTGACTAGCTCTGGCTAGGCAGGAATCTTTCCTTGTTTTCACAATTACAGTGGAAAATTTTTATGGTTTAGATATAAAACTTTTCTGGGGTAACACTCTCAGCACTGATAGTGCTTTAGGAAGGGTCTGTCTCTAGGTGTATTCGATACCTGCTATTGATTCAGGCTGCTGGCAAAAATTACTTGGAGGAAGGTGTAAGCTTCAGGTTGAGCTGAGCTCTGAGCCACTTACTGACTTAAGACAGCAGTGGCTTTGCATATGTCTGGCAGCAGAAACATGACTTTAAGCAGAAATAGATGGCACTGATTATAGGAACTGTAGTAAAAACTTTAGGTAGGAATATTTTTTTCTAATTGGTATTTTTTGACACTTCTAGTGACCTGAGTGAGGTTACTGCAGAGTTTGTGAGATTGTTGTCTTACTTATTTGGTGGACAACCAAATATTTTCTAGAGGAATTGGCTGCTTGTTTAACTGCCAGGTCTGCTGCTTTTATTGTGAATAATGCACCTTTCATGAAATATATACTTAACAGACCAAAATGGTCAAACCAATTTAGTACGCCAAAAGAATCCTTCTAGTGCCACACATAAAAATGAAAAGAGAAGAGAAGAGAAGAGAAGAGAAGAGAAGAGAAGAGAAGAGAAGAGAAGAGAAGAGAAGAGAAGAGAAGAGAAGAGAAGAGGAGAGAAGAGAAGATG